>CAUYQG010210091.1:0-25152 GCA_963574415.1 Tarsius wallacei
TTGAGTTGGAGTCTCACTCTGTCACCCAGACTGGAGTGCAGCGGCCGCTCCCGGCCACTGCAGCCTCGACCTGCTGGGCTCTGGCGATCCTTCCGCCTCAGCCTTCCAAGTAACTGGAACTACAGGCGTGCACTACCACGCCCGGTTAATTTTTTGATTTATTGTAGAGATGAGGTCTCGCCTGCCCAGGCGGGTCTCGAACCCGTGGGTGGGCTCAGGCAACCCACTCACCTCTGCCTCCCAAAGGCGCGGGATTACAGGCTGAGCCACCGAGCTGTCTCACAATGGGATTTCAGTGCAAGAGATTGTTCTGGAATTTTAAAAAAGATTACCTGATCTCCCCCCCACCCAAAAAAACCCCCCAAACCCACAACACCTCAAACAAACAAAAACACTTCATAATAAAAGACCACAAGAGCTCTTTTTCCATTTGATCTCTTTAAACAGTTTTTTGAGGCCGGGTGCAGTGGCTCACACCTGTAATCCCAGCACTCCAGGAATCCGAAGCAGGAGGACTGCTTGAGCCCAGGAGTTCGAGACCAGCCTGGGCAACATAGGGAGCCCTCATCTCTATAAAAAAATTTAAAAATTAGCTGGGCATGGTGGCACACACCTGTAGTCCCAGCTACTCAGGAGGCTGAGGCAGAAGGATTGCCTAAGCCCAGGAGGTGGAGGCGTAGTGAGCCATGATTTTTCCACTGCACTCCAGCGCAGGTGACAAAATGAGACCCCAAATCAAAAAAATAAAAATGGTTTTTTGAAAGAGATTGAGCTCAACCCTAGTATCCCTAGTATCAGTGCGCTGGTGGTTTTGATGGCTAAACAGTGGGTTGAGACCCACAGAAAAGATTCTGTTTTGGTGGAGCTGAACTTGCAGAGTTGCTGGTTGACTTTTAGCAGACTTAACCACTGTATGCTTATCTTCCCCCTTAGACCAGTATCAGTGAAGGGAGGGGAAGATTCCTTGAGAAGTCAGCTCAGTCTGTCAAACCTGCTAGGAGGGTTTCTGCTCCATGATAGGCATTAGAACTCTGATTTCTGTTGACTTTTTCCCCAGCTCTAGCCTTCAGGGCTTTCTCAAGACACTCCACACGCAGATGGATTACTCAGGCAGCCCTATTGACTGAAGGCTGCAGTGATTAGAAGCAATTTGGGAGCATCTGCCACATTTATGAACACATGCCAAGGAAGACAATTGCCTTTTAAAGATCACTTAATCAGTTAATCAAGAAATGATTGCAGGCAAAGAAGACAAATTTCTGCTGCTATTTAGTGGAATTAGCAGAGACAGGGTATATGAATCTCAGGTTGTTTGAGCAACCTTGCCTGGGATGGCACTCCAGCGGGATGCCTTTTGACAGTCTCTGGCATGACAGAAAATTGTCCTTGAGTTTAAAAGAAACAGAACCATTGCTATAATAGTTTATACTAGGTTTAGATGAGAGGTTGCAAACTTAAATGTCTACAGGGGTGAGGCAAGGAGTTTATTTAGTCATTAATTTTTGCAAAAAGTTCTTACTCCGTCACCCAGGCTGGAGTGTAGTGGTCCAATCATGGCTCACTGCAGCCTCAACCTCCTGGGCTCAAGCAATCCTGTTGCTGGGACTACAGGTGCATGCCACCATATCCAGCTAATTTTTAAATTTTTTTTTTTTTTTTTTTGTAGAGACCAGGTCTAGCTATGTTGCCCAGGCTGGTCTCGAACTCCTGAGCACAAGTGATTCTCTCACCTCAACATTCCAAAGTGCTAAGATTACAGACGTGAGCTACCCTGCCAATAATGACATGGTGGGGTGGTTATGGGGTGCTTATGTCTCCCAAACAGATGGTCATCTGAATATTAGTTCATTGACACCAGATCTTCTGATTTTTCAAGAGGAACCAGAATATCTTTTAAAAAAGTAAATTTTGGGGGGGAGAAGGAACAGTTTCAGTTTACAGAAAAGAGCACATAGAGTTCCCACATAGTCCATGTCCTGTTTCCTCTATTATTGAGGTTTTCCGTTAGCGTGGTGCATTTGTTACAATTAATGAATTGGGATTGATGCATTATTAACTACAGTTCATGATTTACTTAGACTCCCCTAGTGTTTACCTAATGTTCTGTTTTGTTCCAGGAGCCCAGCCAGGATCCCACATTGTGTTTAGATGTTGGGTCTTCTTAGGCTCCTCTTGACTGTGACAGTGTCTTAGATTTTTCTTATTTTTAATGACCTTGACTGCAATGAGCCGCGATTGTGCCACCATACTCCAGCCTGGATGACAGAATGAGACTCCAATGCAAAAAAAAAAAAAAAAAAGAGTGAAGACTTATGCTTCCCCTCCTTAAGTATCTACAGAGATGATCTGGTGTTCTTCTGCACAGATTGGTCTATCCGCTCCTGTTTATTTATTCACTAACTGCATCTGTTAGGACCCATGGTTATATATTTTATACTGTGGGTTATACTTCAAGGTCACTTTATTTTGTTGCTCAAATTGTTCCATCTTTGGCCGGTGGGAACTCTTTCAGTTTGCTCCTGCATCTTTGACATCCTCCTTTTGCTAATATGTGTGTGTTTTGAGCACTTCCTTTCTGGAGCTGGAAGATGCTCCAGGCTCATCTTGTATAATTCCTGCCTCAGTCCTAAGAACTGGCCATTTCTCCATGGCTCTCTGATTGCTGTTATTGTAGAATGGTATTAGAAGCCAAGATCTGGGCACTTGATGTGCTCCTTGCTACTGCAGTGTTGTTGCTTTGAGGTCCTCTCAGCTGACAGAGCAAGGAAACATGTGTTTATGCTAACCCATGTATACAAGCCTATCTATAAGGATTTCTCTATGTAAGTATCCGTGTCTATATTAAGCTAAACATCAGGTGGTACTAATGTATTCAACTCTAATACATCACCACATGGGTCATTCTAGCCTCTTCCTCTTATCTGTAAACTCCCACTACACCAGTGAGAAACCAGTTTCCAGTATCTGCCATTCATTTGCTTAATTGTTCAATTCTACTTCTACATTTAGCAGTATTAGAATTGTTAAGCCACGCTCTCATGGGAAACAACGTTATCAACTAGATTATAGTGCTGATATACAGTTAGTTTCTTTGCATTTAGTTTTACAGACTCCACTCATTTCTAAAGTTACTTAGATCAGTCCCTTTTTCCCTAACCTCTTTCTGTGAGGTGGTTTCGTACATTAGTAATAGTTTTGTTGACTGGGTGTGGTGGCTCATGCCTGTAATCCCAGTGCTTTGGGAGGCTGAAGTGGGAGGATTACTTGAGCCCAGGAGGTCGAAAACAGCCTGGTCAACATAGTGAGACTTCATCTCTACATAAAATAAAATAAAAAATTAGCTGGTTTTGGTGGCACCTGCCTGTAATCCCAGCTACTTGATAGGCTGAGGTGGGAGGATCACCTGAGTCCAGGAGGTCGAGGCTGCAGTGAGCCGTGATGATGCCATTGCACTCCAGCCTGGGCTACAGAGTGAGAACCTCAACTCAAAAAGATAATAATAATAATAATAATAATAAATAGTTTTGTCACATTCTTCATTCCATCCTGGGATCTCCTAACTTTCTAAATTATTTTTTAAAATATTTGCATATGTTAAGCTTCTGTTGAAAAGTTCAATGGGTTTTGACTAATGCATAGTGTCATGTATCCACAATGACAGTATCATAAAGAATAGTTTTATTGCCCTAGAAACATATCATGTGTTCCACCTATTCAGTAGCTACCTACCCAAATCCTGGTGACTGTTGATCTTTTTATAAAGTCTTTACACTTTTGTGTTTTCCATAGTTTCATATAATTGAAATCATACAGTATGTAGCTTTTTTAGACTGGCTTCTGTCACTTAGCATATGCACTTAAGTTTCATCCATGTCTTTTGGTGGTTTGATGGCTCATTTCTTTTTATTGCTGAATAATACTCCATTGCATGGATACCGCCCAGTTTGTTTATCCATTCACATATTGAAGGACATCTTTGTTGTTTTCAGTTGTGGGGGGTTATGAATAAAGCTACCATAAACATCCACATGCAGGTTTTTGTGTGGACACAGTTTTCAAATCAGTTGAGTAAATACTTCTTGCTGGGTGGTATAATAAGACTATGTTTAGCTTTGTAAGAAATTGCCAAACTGTCTTTCAAAGTGGCTGTAATATTTTGTATTCCCTCCAAGACAAAAGTTTGTAAACCACAAAAATAATGTTGGCATCAAATTCAGATTCTCTGAAAATCAAACAAACAGCAACCAAATAAAATACATCAGGGAGATGTATTTTGCCCACAGCCAGGCACTAATAACTTTTCTAGGTGCTAGGCCAACACTGTCCAATAGAACTTTCTGTGCTGATGAAAATGCTGGATATCTGCTTTCTCCAATTTAGTAGCAACTTGCAATATTTCAAGTGGCTACTGAGCACTTTAAATGTGGTTAGTAAGATTGAGGGTCTGAATTTTAAAATTTTATTTCATTTTAACTAGGTTTAAATGTACTCATAAGTGGCTGCCACCATATTGGATGGTGTAGCTCTAGGCTACTGTAAGGATTTGGCTTTTGCCTGAGTGAGATATGGAGCCATGGAGCAGAAGTGGAATGATCTGCTTACATTTTTTTAAAAGAGACAGTCTCACTATGTTGCCCAGGCTGGAATGCAGTGGCTATTCACAGATGTGATCATTGCACACTACAGCTTCAGACTCCTAGGCTCAAGTGGTCCTCCTGCCTCAGCCTCCTGAGTACCTGAGACTATAGGCAGATGCCACAATGCCCAGCTGACTTACATTTTTAAAGTATCACCTTAGATGCTGTATTAGGAATAGACTGAAGGGGGTCAAGGGTGGGAGCCGAGAGATTTGTTGGAAGGCTACTGCAATAATGTAGAAAAGAGATGACCGTGGCTTGGACTGGGGGATGATAGAGGGGGTGCAGGGAAGGGTCAGATTCTTGATGCATTTTAATGTTAGGGCCTGTGCAAGGTAAATATTTGCCAATTACACACCACATTTGTGACAAAGGCCATGGAATTCAAGATGTCTGGTTGCAGCGTTTCTCTTAGACCTGCTTTCATTTGCTTTAAGCCACTGACTACGGCAGTAGTAAGATTTCAGCCCTCCTGCGGCAGAGATACCATGGGGAAACATGACTAGGTTTCTCAGTGGTTTCCTTTCTCTCATTTCATTCACTCATTCATTTATTACTTTTTTCGTTTGGATCTCACTTTGTCGCTCAGGTTGGAATGCAGTGACATGGCCATGGCTCACCGCAGTCTCCACCTCCTGGGCTCGGGTGGTCCTCCCGCCTCAGCCTCCAGAGTAACTGGGACTACACACATGCACCACCATGTCCAGCTAATGTTTTTATCTATCTATCTATTTATTTCTTTTTGTAGAGACGAAGTCTTGCTATGTTGCCTAGGCTGTTCTCAACCTCCTGGGCTTGGGCGATTCTCCCACCTCGGCCTCCCAAATGCTGGGACTACAGGCATGAGTGTTGTTGTGCCTTGCCTTTAAGCTGCCACTGCAGGTGTAGGGCTAGAATAAAGGAGGCACGTTTTTGGTTCTTAATTTCAAAATTTTTTTTATTGCACCCATTGTTTAAGTTCTGTAAAAATAATGGCCACCATGGCTATGAGTCACATGTGGGTGGTGGGAGGAAGGACCTGACTAGGTTTCGTTTCTTTTGTGTGTGCGTGTATGTTGGAGTCTCACTGTCATCCAGGCTGGAGTGAAATGGCACACTCACTGCCACCGCAGCCTCGACCTGCTGGGCTCAGGCGATCCTTCCGCCTCAACCTTCAAAGTAGCTAGAACCACAGGCATGTGCCACCATGCCCTGCTAATTTTTTAATTTATTGTAGAGACGAGATGTTGCCAAGTTGCCCAGGCTGGTCTGAAACCCCTAGGCTCAGGCAGTCCTTTCATCTCCACCTCCCAAAGTGCTGGGATTACAGGCATGAGTCACCACACCTGGCCCTAACTGAGTTTTCTGCTGGGATCCTAAGTCAGCCTTATAGGAATCTTGTAAGCAGCGCTTATTCTGTCCAGTAGAAATAGAATGGGAGCCGCCTATGAAGTTTAAATTTTTCTGTTGGCCACATTGAAAGGAGTAAGAAACAGATGAAATTAATAGTAATAGCCAGGCTCGGTGGCTCAGCCTGTAATCCCGCGCCTTGGGAGGCTGAGGTGAGTGGATTGCCTGAGCCCGCGGGTTCGAGACCCACCTGGGCAACTTGGTGAGACCTCATCTCTACAATAAATCAAAAAATTAACTGGGCGTGGTAGTGCACGCCTGTAGTTCCAGCTACTTGGAAGGTTGAGGCGGAAGGATCACTGGAGCCCAGCAGGTCGAGGCTGCGGTGGCTGGGAACGACCACTGCACTCCAGTCTGGGTGACTGAGTGAGACTCCAACTCAAAAAAAAAAAAAAAAAAGAAATTAATAGTAATAATGTATTTTATTTAATCCAATATATCCAAAATATTATCATTTCAACATGTAATCAGTATAAAAAATCATCAAGATATTTTACATTCTCTTTACTTTGAAATCTGGAATGTATCTTACACTTACAGCACATCTCAATTCAGACTAGCCAGGCTTTTTTTTTTTTTTTTGAGAAAGGGTCTCACTCTGTCACCCAGGCTGAGTGCAGTGGTGTGATTATGGCTCACTGGAACCTCGACCTCCCGGGCTCAACCAATCCTCTCGCCTCTGTCCTGGGTAGCTGGGACTACAGGCACGTGCCACTATGCCCAGCTAATTTTTTTTTTTTGGTAGAGACAGGGCCTTGTTATGTTGCCCAGGCTAATCTCAAACTTCTGATCTCAAGCGATCCTCCCACCTCAGTCACCCAAAGCACCAGGATTTCAGGTGTGAGTCACTGTGCCCAACCTGGCCATAGGTACTTATTAACCACAGGTGGCTAGTGGCTGCCATATTAGATAATACAACTGTAAACATATGTCATGTTCAGATTTGGTGGAGATGGGGTTAAGGAATTAAATTCCTAACTCTTGTCATTGATATCACAGATGCTACAGTAAGTCCCCTACATACAAACTTTCAAGTTATGAGCTTTAATGATGCCCACCTGCTTTTTTATGTATTATTTATCTCCACTAGGAGTCAGTATAGCCTGTTAAATACATACAGTACTATACAGCTAACTGTGCTAGTTGGGTACCTAGGCTAACTTTGTTGGACTTAAAACAAATTGAACTTATACACGTGCTCTCAGAACGGAACTTGTTTGTATGTTGGGGATATACTGTATTGGGGAATGAATGAAAGAAATATTGTATGATGTGAGTGGCAGGCAATCTTGTAATAAAATGAAAAATAAAAATACATCTCAACTTTACCAAACTTAGACTGGCGTTGTCAGTTTGTGATGTGCCTAGTAGCATCTCCAAAACATAAATGGAAATAAATTCCTCCTTCAGAAAATCAAATTATCCACTAGCAAGGGTTCATTTGAAATAAAGTACTGGAATGGGACTTGCCCTAAGAGGAGGCTGTCGTGTCTCGTCAGCCTTGACTTGAGGTTGCTTTCCTTAACCGTGTGTTTTCTGGATCTTTCAGCTGAGGCGGGTCTTTGGACACTGCCTGCCACCCTTTCCCCCAAAGTACTATCTGGCGATGACAGTATCCATGGCTGATGAGAGAAGGGGCCAGTTGGAACAATATTTGCAAAATGGTATGTATTTGGAATTTTTTTTTTCAGGTTTATTGTAATATAAGTTGATTGCCACAAATTCATCTGCTTAAGGTATACAAATTCAATGCTTTTCAATATATTTATATAATTGTACAACCATCATCATAATCTAATTTTGGAATAGTATCACACCCCCCCAAAAAGCCTCAACCCATTAGCAGTCATCCTTAATCCCCACCCCCACCCCATCCCTAGTTACCAGATCCTGGCAACCACTACTCTAATGTCTATATTTAAAATTTTACTTATTCTGGACATTTCATATATATGCAATATGTGTTCCTTGTATTTGGTTTTAAAGATACTGGTTAGGTAGAGGCTCAAGCCTGTAATCCCAGCACTTTGGGAGGCCAAGGCAGGAGGATTGCCTGAGGCCAGGAGGTTGAGACCAGCCTAGGCAACAGAGCGAGACCCCATCTCTACAAAATACTAACAAAATAGCCTGGCATGGTGGCACACACCTGTAGTCGCAGCTACTCCGGAGGCTGAAGTGAGAGAATGACTTGAGCCCAGGAGTCTGAGGTTACAGTGAGCTATGATCACGTCACTGTGATCATGCCCTGTCTCTTGAAATAAAAATTCGTTATGTTTAGATTTGCCCATGGGTGCTGTATTTTAGCTTTGATTGTGGAAGTCAAAGAAATGTTTTCTGGGTTAAGAATGAACAAAGAGATGAGATGGACCGTTTACAGGAAAGCTCTCAGGAGATATCAGAGATCTTTACTCGCAGTGCCGAGAGATGACATTTCATCTCAGTCCTTAGCAAGAGACCACGTGGAGGAGGCACCAAGGCCTGTGAAGTTTACAATATAATAGCTTGCCCACTACCTAGGGGCCGAAAATGCTGTGCACAGCACTACTGTGCTTGGCAAGATTAAACTCAGAGAAAAGAGGGGGCTGAGGGAAATAGCAAATTGACAGTTAAATACTTAAAGATTTTAAAACGGGAAAGTCTATACTCAAACTACTTTTAAAAATATAAACTGTGCCAGGAATGGTGGCTCATGCCTATAATCCCAACACTTTGAGAGGCCGAGGTGAGAGGATTGCCTGAGCCCAGGAGTTCGAAACCAGCCTGGGCAACATGGCAAGACCTCATCTCTACAATAAAACACAAGAAAATCAGTCAAAAATTACCCAGGCGTGGTGGCACATGCCTATAGTCCCAGCTACTTAGAAGACTGAGGCTGAGGCGGAAGGATCGCCGGAGCCCAGCAGGTCGAGGCTGCAGTGGCCGTGAGCGTGCAACTGCACTCCAGCCTGGGCGACAGAGTGAGACCTCAACACTCTCTCTCTCTCTCTCTCTCTCTCTCTCTCTCTCTTTCTCCATGTATATATATATGTGTGTGTGTATATATATATATATATATGTATGTATATGGTAAAAAAAGAATATACAATGAAAGGTAAGTTTCCCTTCCACTCCAGTTCCCAGGCAGTTTGTTTCCCTGAAGCGATTTGTGTGTATACTAGTATGCATGTAGATTCCCTTCCCCCTTTTTTGGCATTGGGGTCTCACTCTATCGCCCAGGCTGGAGTGCAGTGGCATGCTCAGAGCCACTGCAACCTTGACCTGCTGGGCTTAGGCGATCCTCTTACCTCAGCCTTCCACGTAATGGGACTATAGTCACATGCCACCATGCCCAGCTAAGTTTTTTGCCCAGGCTGTTCATTGTTGCCTAGGCTGGTCTTCAACTCCTGAGCTCAAGCAATCCTTTCATCTTGGCCTTCCAAAGTGCCAGGATTACAGGCGTGAGCCACTGCGCCTGGCTGCTTTTTGTTAAACACAAATTGGAGCGTATATACTTTTCTGTACCTGAATTTTTGCCTTTTTAGTCTGAAAATTTGACTTACAGAAAAATTGCAAAACATGCAAAGAATTTCTGTTGAATGTCTTGTTATGTTGTCTAGGCTGGTACTTTTCATCCAGATTTCCCAAATTTTAACACTTAAATTTGCTTTATCATTCTTTTCCTGTGTGTATATATTATGAATGTATATATGGAATTTTGGGGGAAACAATTGAGTGTTACACACTATGCCATTTTATCCTTAAATACTTCTCTGTGGATTTTCTTTTTCTTGTTTTAAGTTGAAGCATCACTCTGTCACCCAGGCTGGAGTGCAGTAACATGATCACAGCTCACCACAGCCTCAACCTCCTGGGCTCAAGCAATCCTCCTGCCTCAGCTTCCTGAGTAGCTGGCACTATAAGCGTATACCACCATGCCCAGCTAATTTTTTAATTTTTTTGTAGAGACAAATCTCGCTGGTCTCACACTCCTGGGCTCAAACAATCTTCTGGCCTCAGTCTCCCAAAGTGCTGGGATTACAAGCCTGGCCCTATTCCCTGTGTATTTTCTAAGACCAAGGGCACTCTCTTATATAACTACTGTATACAATAATGTTATCTAGCGACCCTATTCAGATTTTACCAGCTATCACAGAAATGTCCCTTATAGCTAAAGAAAAAAGTTTTTCCTTCTGTATGTTGCCTTATTTCTCTTATTTATTTATTTACTTTTTTGAGTTGGAGTCTCACTCTGTCACCAAGACTGGAGTGCAGTGGCCACTCCCGGCCACTGCAGCCTCGACCTGCTGGGCTCCAGTGATCCTTCTGCCTCAGCCTTCCAAGTAGCTGGAACTACAGGCGCACACTAACACACCCGGCTAATTTTTGATTTATTGTAGAGATGAGGTCTCACCAAGTTGCCCAGGCAGGTCTCGAACCTGCGGGCTCAAGCAATCCACTCACCTCGGCCTCCCAAAGTGCTGGGATTACAGACTGAGCCACTGAGCCCAGCCTATTTCTCTTAAAATATAAATCTTAGAGATCATTCTACTTCAATTGTATATTTATCTCATTATTCTTTGTGGCTGCATATTTTTCTTAAACACAAGGAGTAAAAATTCTAGAAGTCATCTATTTCCGATTCATTATTGTAATGGAGACTGTCCCTCTTTTTGCACTGTTGGATAAGCGCTTTCAAGTTCAAAATGTAATATACTTTGATTTTCATTCTCCCTTGGTTTGTTTTCTCACGTCTTAACAAAATACTCCTTCAGCACCTGGCCTTTTCACAAATGATCACAGTGCTTAAGGGATCATTTTCCAGGTCTGATCTTTATCCATATAATCAGGATGTCTAGAGTACCCACATGGTCAAGGTCAAGTAAGTAGACAGAGCACCTCAGCACCATTGCTGAGGGCACAGGTCCTAGAATCAGACTATAGTCACATCCCACTTTTGCTCTTCACTGACTGTGTGACTTTTGGCAAGATACCTACCTTCTCTGAGCTTCCGTTTATTTATCTACATAATATAATTCAGTTTTTTTGAGTCAGAATCTCACTCTGTTGCCCAGACTGGAGTGCAGTGGTACGATCATGGCTCACCACAGCCTCAACTTCCCAGGTTCAGGTGTTCCTTCTGCCTCAGCCTCTTGAGTAGCTGGGACTACAGACACGCATCACTATGCCCAGCTAAATTTTTATAGAGACGGAATCTCACTATGTTGTCTAGGCTGGTCTCGAACTCTTGAGCTCAAGAGATCCTCCCGTCTTGGCCTCCCAAAGTGCTGGAATTACAGGTATAAGCCACTGCACCCAGCCTAGATGTAAGTTTTGCTTCTTCATATTAACTTCATTATCATCCGGACCTTGAGCAGTATGGGTGTACACGAACAAAGTGAGATTTTGGGGTATTTGAGAAAACACAACATCTATCACCTTCAGGGAGGCCACAGGGCACTGGCCAGGCATGGAGGGATTGCTGAAGGACAGAGCAGTTAACAGACAAGGCTCAGTCCAGCCTGCCCTAACCAGACTCGCTGTCCATGTTTTTCAGTAACCATGGACCCAAATGTGTTGAGAAGTGATGTCTTCATTGAGTTTTTAAAACTGATGCAGTTGGTAAGCTCTTCTATTCTAAGGCCGCCGTTCCTCTGCAGGACAAGTCTCTTCATCAACTAGGTGCAAGTGAGTGCTGTGGCCACCAGCCCCATGGAGCCTGGACTCGGGTAAAACAGATTCATTTCGAGTTGATTGGAGGATGGTTTCCATTTTGTTCTTTTGGAGGTTTAGATTCTAAATGGAAAAGAAAGTGTGGCACCTGATCTTCTGCTCATTTTATTAAGCAGATGCCTTTTGCTCTAGCCTAAGAAGCACACGTCTCAGAGAGGTAGAGGACCTGAGAGTATAGAAAAAGAACTATGACTTTATCGTTAAGTGATCCCGCCACTAGTCTGTGACCCTGTTTCTGTACCTGAGATTTCCCAGTGTGCCACAGCGAAGACATCAGAATACCAGGTGATGCAGCTTTTTGTTCTGGGTTTTTTTTTTTTTTGAGTTGGAGTCTCACTCTGTCGCCCAGTCTGGAGTGCAGTGTCACGCTCCCAGTCACCGCAGCCTCAACCTGCTGGGCTCTGGCGATCCTTCCGCCTCAGCCTTCCAAGTAGCTGGAACTACAGGCACGCGCTACCACGCCCGGCTAGTTTTTGATTTATTGTATAGACGAGGTCTCATCAAGTTGCCTGGGCGGGTCTCGAATCCGCAGGCTCAGGCAATTCTCTGGCCTAGGCTTCCCGAAGTGCTGGGATTACAGGCCGAGCCACCGAGCCCGGCCGGGGTTTTTTTTTAAGTTGGCATCTCCCTCTGTCGTGCAGACTGGAGTGCAGCAGCATGATCACAGCTCACCACAGACTCAACCTCCTGGGCTCAGGTGATCCTCCCACCTCAACCTCCTGAGTAGCTGAGTCTACAGGCACGGGCCACCGCACCTGGATAATTTTATTTTTATTTTTTTTATAGGGAAAAGGTCTTGCTATGTTGCCCCAATTGGTCCCAAACTCCTGACCTCAAGCAGTCCTCCCGCCTCAGCCTCCCAAAGTGCTGCAATGACAGGCTTGAGCCACTGCCCTGGCCGAGAAAGACCTGCTAAAGGAAGTGATGTCTAAGCTGGTATTTGAAGAAGTGAGCAGGAAAAGAAGATCATATATAATCTAGCTTTATTTTCCCCACTGAGGGGAAAAAAAATCAACAAACATAATACCTGGAAGTTTGGGGAGATGAGACTGTATTAGCGAAAGGCAAGCAGTAACCACTTATTATCAGGTGTAAGCCTATTCCCACTACCAGGAGACTCTTCCCCTGGCTCTTCCTCCAGAGCCAGAGTGATATATTGGCAGTAAACAGATGCAAGAGATGCAGGAGAGAAATGGCTGGCTGAGTTTGCTGTGAGACTGCTCTGGCAGGGTTGTCGGGAGGCTGGGGGGATGGAACGAGCAGCAGTAATTCATGGATTTGCCAGACCGTGAAGGGAGCCTAAGGCACAGGGATTAGGCAGTTTCCCCGCTGGGCGTTTCCATGGCACTGGGCGAGTCCATTGGCCTGCAGTCACCAAGGGGTTATTGCCACATCATCACCCACTCCGGGTCTTGCTCTCCAGGGCTCAGCAAATCCAATAGCATCTTCCTGCCTCTGGGCAAGGACACACTGTATCAAAACTTTGTGTGACCTTCCGGGGGCCCCTCTATCAAGTCTCTAGCAAGGATGGCCAAAGCCAAGTGTAATGCCAGGAAGAGTTTTGCCTTTCAAGGGGCATTTAATCCATGTTGAACCACTGCTTCCTGCACAGTATCTCATTTATTCCTCATGGCTTGTTAAGGAAGATGCTAGACTATTTCATTCATTTATTTATTTACTGACTTACTTTTGAGTCTGAGCCTCACTCTGTCACCCAGGCTAGAGTGCAGTGGCACGATCACTGCTACCACAGCCTTGACCTCAGATGGAATCAGATGATCCTTCTGCCTCAGCCTTCTGAAGAGCTGGGACTACAGGCACACGCCACCCCACCCAGCTAATTTTTTTCATCTTTTCGTAGAGACAAGTTCTCGCTGTATTGTCCAGGCTGGTCTCAAACTCATAGGCTCAGGCAATTCTCTTGCCTCGGCCTCCCCAAGTGCTGGGATTACAGGCATGTGCCACCATGCCCAGCTGGGTTGGATGTTTCTTAACCACAGAGTCTAGCCCAGTCGCGTGCTTCACACGTGAATTACTGCAGACGGCTTCACTGGGGGCTCCCCCTTCCTCCACTCCCTCTTCTAATCCATTTTCACACACCGCCAGACAGAGCTTCCTGTAACTTTATTTTTATTCTTCCATTTCCCTGTCCTGAACCACCATGGCTCCCTTCTGCCTTTTTAATCAAATCCTGGAGCCTCTGATTTCAGGGCCATCTATCATCTGACCCACTCTACCAATCCAGTCTGCTGCCTTACTTTTCTTTTGCAGAAGAACTTAATCAAGAAACATATGCATTTCTATCCTTTTAACTGTCTATATAATTTGGGTATTTTGCTGGTCTGCAATATGGTTCCAGTTGGGAGTTGTGTTGAGATAACATAATTTCACGCTAGGCTTTCCTTTAGAATCTTTTCAGAAAGCAATGCCATTCTTTTCCTTCATGTTGTGTTTTCCCCTGAGGTGAGAAATGTTTATGAGTCCAGGCCAAAGCCTTTAAAGACCCAAGGACCACACAGCGATGCCCTGGAAAGAAGCTTTTTGGACCAGTTGCTCGGAAACTCCCTACCCTTGCTCCTCTGTATCTCAGCTGAGCATGGGGTGTTGGGGTCCTGCTGTGGTTCACCGTCAGTTAGTTACCGTGACTGCAGGGGAATGAGGGAAGTCTTTCAAAACTCCTCTGGGAAGCCCGAAGTGGAAGTGAAGATTTGAAAAAAGAGTGACTTGAGGTTGTATGGGGCACTTAGGGCCCTCACTGTGGAGAACAGGACCCAGGAGCCCTGACATTCTGTTAAAGGGCTCTGAGGAATTCTCAAAGGGTGCTAAAAGTTGGGCATGGTGGCTCACGCCTGTAATCCTAGCACTTCGGGGGACCAAAGCGGGAGGATCACTTGAAGTCAGGAGTTTAAGACCAGCCTGGACAACTTGGTGAGACCTCACCTCTACAAAAAAAATTTAAAATTAGCCAGAAGGCCTTTGCCTTGTCTAAACCATGTGCTCTTAGAGATATGGCCAGGCCATGTTTCCTGGCTTTGACCCCCTTCCCTACCTTGGGGAGGTGAATCTTCTCTCTCTCTCTCTCTCTCATTTTAAAATAAACTATATTTTCTAAGCTAAAAAAGAAAAATTAGCCAGGCATGGTGGTGTGTGTCTGTAGTCCCAGCTACTTGAGAGACTGAGGTGGAAGAATCACCTGAGCCCAGGAGATCAAGATCAGTTTGGGCAACATAGTAAGGTCTTGACTCTTAAAAAAAAAAAATTAAAGTCAAAGCTTGCCTGTGATAACAAAATTGAGAAAAAACAAGCCTGCCAATAAAGCGATCAGTCTTTTGAGGTAACCGAGCAATGTGATTGAGTTGCTGGAGCCCCCCAGGTCCCTACAAAACCTGATGCCTAATCTGTTGGTCTGCGAATGATCAGGAGGACTGAAGAAAGAGGAGCCCATTGAGGTGAAAGGGCCCCACCTCAGCTTATATGAGCCCAGTTTAGAGACCTTCTGATTGGTCGTTTGGATCTTCCGTCCCCCAACCTGACACCTGGAAGGAGGTGGCCTGGGCTGGACACAAATATTCTAGTTACTCAGGCTGCACACAGTGGCTCACACCTGTGATCTCAGCACTTTGGGAGGCTGAGGTGGAAGGATTGCTTGAACCCAAGCATTAAGATCAGACTGGGCAACATGACAAGATCTCATCTCTACAAAAAAATTAAAAAAAATTAACTGGGTATGGTGGCACGCACCTGTAGTCCCACCTACTCAGGAGGGTGAGATGGGAGGATTGCTTGAGCCCAGGTGGTCGAGGCTGAGGAGCGTCTTGTTCATGCCACTACACTCCAGCCTGGTTGATAAATTAAGACCCCAACTCAAAAAAAAAAAAAATTCTAGTCACTAAAAAGAGCTATCTTCCTCCCACTCCCACTCCCACCTTTCGGACCTTCTGTGTTAATGAGCATTCCGGCTGTATAGTGATCTCAGAACACAGCATGATTTGGTAGATAGACTCCTTTTTCCATTCTCCCGAGGATGGTACGTGACTAGTTCTGTTCTAAATACCTAGGAGGAAGTTAATTCACTGCGTTCAGTGGACGCCTTGGCGCATTACGGCTTAATCCTCTCAGGGAACCTGGGATGAGAAAGGCTGTGACCTCAATCAGCCAGATGTGAAGCAAGTCTGCAGACTGACAGGATCCCTTCTGGGAGATGTTGAGAGCTGCCCACCCCAGATGCCACCGCCCTGCAAGGCCTCATGTAGGCAGCCACTGGCTTCTGTCAGCCACGCCTCCTCCTGGGCCTCCATTCTCTATGGGGTCTCAGCCCACACTTCCAGAACTCTGATGGCCTGACAGTGTCTCTGTCTGTCAACATTTCAGTCTTCCATCCCGAGAACATCCCAAGCCTCCCCTCAGGAAATGCTTATGCTTCTATGGAGCTGGAGGGTGTCTGGCCTCAGCTGGCAACTCACTCGCTAGTTGGCAACCCTCCTCCCACACTGGCCTCAGAGTTTGTGCTGCTCAGATTTTTGCTGTTGTACAGTGATAAATCACTGCATATCATGGTGTGGTAAAAAAACATAATTAGTCTTTGTTCTCAGTTCCTGGCTCAGAGGTCCTAAAATCTGAGAAGTTTCCTTAGAGATAAGAGTGTCTTCTGTTATTCACAAGAAGCACCTTTTGGCTTCATTGGAATTTATGCTGAGGAGATGATTCTTGGCTGGGAGGGTTTAAGAAAGCTTCAGGTTGTGGGTCGATTGCCTGGAGGACCATTGGCAGAACTAGAAGGTTGGAACTTTCAGCCTCACTCCCATCTCCAGGGGAGAGAGTCTGGAGACTGAGTTCAGTCACCAAGGGCCAATGGCTGAATCAATCTCACCTCCATGAATACCCATAAGTAGCGGGGCTTGGGGAGCCCAGGCTGGTGAGTACACAGAGGTGTTGGGAGGGTGGTACATGCAGATAGGACATGGACACTCCAGCCGCCCCTGCCTATATATCTCTTCCATGTGGCTGTTCCAGAGTTGTGTCCTTTATAATAAGCCAGGAATGGTGAGCAAACCGTTTTCTTCAGTTCTATGAGTTGTTTCTGCAAATTATCAAACTGAAAGGGGATCGTGAGAACCCCTGAATTTGTAGTCAGTCAGGCAGAAATGTGGGCAGCCTGGGTTCCCCATTTGCAGCTGGCATCTGAAGGAGGGCAGTCTTGTGGAACTGAGCCCTTTAATTTGCGAGATTTGAAGCTAACTCTGGGTAAATCATGTCCAAATTGAACTGAATTGTTGGACAGCTATTTGATGTTAAAAAATTGGCCTGAGCTGGGCTCGGTGGCTCAGCCTGTAATCCCGCGCCTTGGGAGGCTGAGGTGAGTGGATTACTTGAGCCCGCAAGTTCGAGACCCACCTGGGCAACTTGGTGAGACCTCATCTCTACGATAAATCAAAAAATTAGCCGGGTGTGGTAGTGCGTGCCTGTAGTTCCAGCTACTTGGAAGGCTGAGGCGGAAGGATCGCTGGAGCCCAGCAGGTCGAGGCTGCAGTGGCCGGGAACGGCCACTGCACTCCAGTCTGGGCAACAGAGTGAGACTCCAACTCAAAAAAAAAAAGGAATTGGCCTGGGTGTGGTGGCTCATACCTGTAATCCCAGAACTTTGAGAGGGTGAGGCAGGAGGATTGCTTGAGCCCAGGAGTTCAAGACCAGCCTGGGCAACATAGCAAGACCTCATCTCTACAAAAAATAAAAAAATTAGCTGAGTGTGGTGGTGCATACCTGTAGCCCCAGCTACTTGGGAGGTTGAGGCAGGAAGATTGCTTGAGCTTGAGAGGTCAAGGATGTGGTGGGCCATGATTGTGCCACTGTACTCCAGCCTGGGAAACAGAGTGAGACCAACTTAAAAAAAAAAAAAAAAAAGAATTGGTTTCTGTGAGGGAATATCGCCCCCCCACCCCGCACACACACACGTTTAGTGTCAGAAAGAATCTGAGACCTGGACTTCTAGGGATGCTTGGAGATATTCGAAACTGGGCGAGTTCATTCATCCATCAAGGGTGTGGATGATTTTATCAAAAGCTTTATTTCTCCAAAATGGATCCTTTGTTGTGTATTTGGAAATTATTTAAGCTTCATGTTACCACTTTGCCTTGTTCCCTCTCCACGCCCCTCTTCACTCCACCCCCCAAAACAACCCTCCCCCCATCTCTGTACTTGGCTCTTGCTCGCTTCAGTTTCTGTATGCCTGAAGGTTACCTGGGCAAGGAAACTACTGATGGTTTACTTGCCGAGATGGTGCAGCTTCAAAGTGAGAAAGTTTATTTTGTTTTCCTTTTGTTCACAGAACACATTTAACATCGTTCCCACGAAAGCTTCTCTAGATGTGTTTCTGCCCGACGGACAGAGTGTCAAAGTCGAAATTCTAACATCGGATACTGCTGAAAGAGTCCTAGAGGTAAACTTTGTTCAAACTCTAGCTCTAAAATTGAATTCAGGAATAATTCTGTTTGACAAGCAGAGACTAGGCTATGGTTACCTTCCAGAAGCTTCCTGCCTGTTGTTTCACACTGTGGATGATTGATCTGCAGAGGTGCTGGCATTTTCTGGGAGATGGACCCAGGAGCCACCAGGGCCTCTTTGATCTCGTCTTCCCTAGAGGCACCCATTTCCCAGAGATCTCTTGGGTCCTCCCAGGGCTACTGTCATTTTCTGGAACTTAGCCAGGGATGTGGCCTGAAAACATGGAAAATGTTTTCTCATAAGACATGTCATGATTGGGAGCAGGAAGGAGGGTGGAACCTGGCAGAGTCTGAAACAGGCTGTACCTAGGTGGGCGGGTGATAGGTCCTGGCAGAGGGTGACAGGATTTCTTAAAGGCCTGTCTTCCCCCATGGGAAAATCCCTGAACCCAGTGCCCCATCAGGTCTGATCCTGGGCACAGAGGGACAGATCTGAGTTTTAGTGTGCTCTCTGGGGACTAACAAAGAGGAGACCCAGAAAGCTCCTCTTCTTCAGATTCAGCTGTCACCTCCCAGGCGCTTCTTCCTCCTGTGCAGAGTTGCAGAAGGGTTTTCCCAGAACCACAAGCTGCTCTGGAGGGCTGGCTCCCTGGCCCTTTGCCTGGGAGGGTTTTAGTTCTGATCTTCCTGAGAAACATACAAGGGAGAATACGAAATTATAAACATGAAGAAGCCGGGAAGTTTCTAAGATCTTTCAAAGGACAGAAAGTTCTTGTGCTGGGGTTATGGTACCTGACCCCTCCCCAGCTGGGACCAAAGCACTCGCGCTGGGCCGCTGGCTCTCAGGCCTGCCTCCACCCAAGGCCATGCTCAGACTCCTCTTCCTAGCCTGGGAGTCCAAGCCCGCTTGTGTCCTCCTGGCCTCAGTGGAGCAGTCTGCATCCCCAAATTAGGAAACACCTCTTCTCTAGGTCTTTTTTTTTTTTTTTTGAGTTGGAGTCTCACTCTGTCACCTAGGTTGCAATGGCACAAGCATGATTCTCTACAACCTCGACCTGCTGGGCTCAGGCAATTCTTCTGCCTCAGCCTCCTGTGTAGCTGAGACTACAGGCACGCACCATCACACCCAGCTAATTTTTAAAACATTTGTTGTAGAGATGAGGTCTTGCCAAGTTGCCCAGGCTGGTCTCAAACCCCTAAGCTCAGGCAGTACTCCTGCATTTGGCTCCCAAAGTGCTGAAATTACAGGTGTAAGCCACTTCACACGGCCGGGAATGATTATTTTGAACCCTTCTTCCTACTAAGGTCATCATACACACCCCGCCCCAACTTTTCTCGACTTCTGTGTTCCTGACATAGTTGAACGGTAGCAGTGGCACCTGGTTGCTGAGGCCGGCCATTGAAAGGTTCTAGGCTCCTCCTCCTTCATCCCCGTGTCCTGCTGATCCTGTATCTCAGACCTCTCCCATATCCATCACCTCTCCATTTCCTCATCCCCATCCCCACGTCCCAACCTTAGCTCCAGCCCTCGTTATTTTTCAACTGAATTTCTACAGCTGCCCCTAAACTAGTCTCCCTACTTCCAGTCTTGTTCATCATCTATACTGATTTCCAGAATAATCTTTCTGAAAAGCATCAAAAGCTCTTGATGCTTGAGGGGGTTTGTACACCCCAAAAAACAAAAACACAGTTCCCTATGAGCCCAGTGTGGTGTGCACCTGCAGTCCCAGCTACTCGAGACACTGAGGTGGGAGGATCACTTGAGCCCGGAAGTTTGAATCCAGACTGTGAAACACAGCAAGACCCCATCTCACAAAAAAATGGTTAAGGTGGTGAAATGGGTTTCACTTGGAGAAAAGAAGAACAACTCTACGGTTTCCTATTTTACTCAGGGCCTACAAAGTGGGAGACAGACACACAAAGGAAGGAGAGGAGGGCAGTAAGGGTGAGACTGGGAGCCGCAAACTCAGCTGCACCTGGAGCCAGGCAGGTAGCTCGGGTGCAGCTGCAGGATGAAAGAGAATTTGGAAATGGTTGGGACTGTGGAGAAGTAGAGAGCAGCTGCCCTGCCCAGACATCATCATGGACATGTTTTTCACGCACTGGGCTGTCTGGCCAAATTAGACACATCTGCAGCCGAGGGTGGTGGTGGCAGTTTGGGGTTTCCCATCCGCTGGGTTTAGGGTAAACCCTTGGATTTAAATTTTAGTCATGCACCACATAATGATGTTTCGGTTCACACTGGACTGAATATGTGACAGACTATATTACCATATTTTTATTGTACCTTTTTTTTTAGTTGGGGGTCTCACTCTGTCACCAACACTGGAGTGCAGTGGCACGATCATGGCTCACCACAGCCTCAACCTCCTGGGTTTGGACTATCTTTCCTCCTTAGCCTCCCTAGTAACTGGGACTACAGGCACCATGCCTGACTGATTTTTTTTTTTTTTTAATAGAGATAAGGTCTTGCTATGTGGCCCAGGCTGGTCTTGTACTCCCAGGCTCAAGCAATCCTCTCACCTCAGCCTCCCACAGGGCCAGGATTACAGGTGTGAGCCACCATGCCCGGCCTCCTGTACCTTTCTATGCTTAGATGTTTAGATACACAATACCACTGTACTATGATTGCCTTCAGTATTCAGTATTCAGTACAACAAACCTGGACCTGCTGTCCAGGTGTCTAGCCCAGGGGCAATAGGCTACGCTATACCATATATCTTAGGTTGTAGTAGGCTAGAACATCTAGGCTTGTGAAGTACACTCTGTGATGTCCACACACAATCCAATCACCTAGTGTCTCATGTCTCAGAACATATCCCTATCATTAAATGGCACATGACTATGTAGTGCTGCCACATGGTCACTGTGTGAGTTTGGGTGTTACTTTACCTTTCAACACAGTGTCTAAGTAATTATAAAAATAGTTCATGTTCCATAAACAGTGGCGGTTATGGCTATTGATCATTACTGATTAGAGAGAGTGCTGAATAGGTACTAAGCAGAGAGCAGTCCCTCCAGGGTTCCTTAGTACCAATGGCTTTGTCCATTTCCCTTGAAACTAACAGTATACATGTGATGAGGTACATTCGTAGTCTTAGGAAATTGTGCTTTCCCTCTTCCAATCATGTTGGCTTGTGAGAAATTCAAACCCAGGACACTGACATCCTCTGACCAGGTAAGTTTAGCCGAAGGCTCTACCCTAGAAGTGGCAGAGTTTCCATAAAAGGTAGACGAGCACTTGGCCAGCACACATGTGAATTTCCTTCCCGGAGCTGGGGTTCTGTGGCTGGCATGAAACTGTAATTTAAATTTTGTGATAACTAAAAACCATTTTCTGCACCTTCTCAAGCATACTTACTGTCATTCTGACTTTGTTGCCTCATTTGCCTCACCCCACTTCCTGCCTTTTACTTTTTAGTGGGCTCTTTAAGGCTAAGTGACAAGCTAAAATTTAGTGCTACTGAGTGCTAGTGGTGATATTTGTGTTAACATTTGCAAAGAGGAAAAAGTATTATTATGTCTCTTTTGCCGAAGTTCACTCTCTCAAAGGAAGGTGTTTGCATTTGTCTTTTTCCTTTTTTTGAATTGAAGCCTCATTCTGTCACCCAGGCTAGAGTGTAGTAGCCACAGCCTCTACCTGCTGGGTTCAGGTGATCATCCTGTCTCATCCTTCTGAGTAGCTGGGACTACAGGCACGCACCACCATGCCTGGCTAATTTTTTGACTTTTTGTAGAGATGAGCTCTCACTCTGTTACCCAGGCTCATCTTGAACACTTGGGCTCAAGCAATCCTCCCTCCTCAGCCTCCCAAGATGTAGGATTATAGGCATGAGCCACTGCACCCAGCCTATGTCTTTATAAATTCTAAAAGGCTTCTCCCTTCCCCTTTTGTCTCTATCTTCTCTGCCTTGACAGGTAACCTTGTTGTTGTTGTTGTTGTTTTCTTTCTTTTCTTTTTCTTTTCTTTTTTTTTTTTTGAGTAGGAGTCTCTCTGTTGCCCAGGCTGGAGTGCTGCACCGCGGCCTCTACCTGCTGGGCTCAGGTGATCCTTCTATCTCAGTCTTCCAAGTAACTGGAACCACAGGCACGCGCCACCACACCAGGCTAAATTTTTTTTTTTTTAATTGTGGAGATGAGGTCTCGTTATGTTACCGAGACTGATCTTGAACCTGTGGGCTCAGGCAATCCTCTCACCTCCATCTCCCAAAGTGCTGGGATCCTAGGCATGAGCCATGGCGCCCAGCAATCTTGTTGTTTTCACTAAATGATCAGAAAAGAGAGTGATCTGATGTAGGTGGACACGGGTCGGATTTACTCCAGGAAAGATGTCTTTACTATTCTATTACCTACCACTCACACTCACTCCCACACACAGAAGAGCCCTGTGTTTTGATTTTGGGTGTTTTGCAAGGGTGTGGGAGAAAGAGTGAGATAGAAAAATGGGAAACAGAAATCGCATTGAGTGGCAGTGGTGAAATGATTCCTAGGCTATTCTTTATTTTCAAAGTGAAGGACACCCACTCATACCAGCCACCTGATCAGATTGGCTCGTGGGGTGGTAATTGTCAGATCTCTGACAAGAAAAGCACCCCTTCAAGCCTGGTATTTGTACCACTTCCACCTAGAGAACCTGGAGCCAGGATAAAGCATCACTCCTGTATCATGCATGTTAGGAGGTGATTTGGTGAGTTCCAACTGGAAGTGCAAGGAAATTACTCAAGAGCCCAGTTGTAATTACAGAGGGGCCAGGTTGTGTGGGTGGCGGAGAGGTGACCTGTGGTTGTGTGGAAGTTCCTGCCAAGGAAGGTAAGGGACTGTACAGCCTGGTGAGCCCATGGTAACAATGAGACACTGGTGTTGAAACGAAAGCCACTTGATGTAAAGATCAACGAGAGATGTGGAGCAAAGGCAGCTGTGCCTGGGATGGCAGGTTTTCACTGAGCAGACGTCATAGTGAGTTACACTTGACCGTGATAGGCCATAGCAAGGAGAAACCGGTCTGATGCGCCCACCCTGGACAGTAGCACGTGCATGTTTGTATGCCAATCAAGCAATGGGGAGTGACCTTTCCAAACACCTGGTAATTCAGCCTACAGGAAGGGACATGAGCATGCAGGATCCAGGGGCTGACATCACAGAAGGACCAATGTTCCCAGAGAGTGGCCACTGTCCTCCAGGGCACAATAAAGACCCGCATGATCTAGGAGACACGTCCACATCTGAGACGGGACAACCAGTGTCAACTGAGCCCAGTCTCTGTCCATCGTGGTGGTACTGATTTTTTGTTTTCTTTTCTTCCTTTTTTATTTCCTGTTGCCCAGGCTGGAGTGCAGTGGCACAATCACAGCTCACCGCAGCTTCAACCTTCTGGGCTCAGACAGTCTTTCTGCCTCAGCCTCCCAAATAGCTGGGACTACAGGCGCACATGCCACAACACCTAACTAATTTTTTGACTTTTATAGAGACAAGGTTTCACTATGTTGCCTAGGCTGGCCCTGAACTCCTGAGCTCAAGCAATCCTCTCATCTCAGCATCCTAAAGTGCTGGAATTACAGGCAAACACCACCACACCCAGCCTTGATTTTTTTTCCTTCACTCTAACTTTTTGTGTTTTGACATTTTCTAAAATGAGTATGTACCATTTTTAGACTTCAAAAAGCTTTCTTTGAATGTCCCCTCAGGCAGGAAAGCACTTTTTATTGATGTGTCCTGGCAATTTCCAATGCTGTACATCACAGGAAGCACAACAGGCACTCCTAACTTGCCCCCTTTTGTTCATCTTTGTTAAAGGTGGTGTCACACAAGATTGGACTGTGTCGGGAGCTCATGGGCTACTTCGGCCTCTTTCTCATTCGGTTTTGCAAGGAGGGCAAGCTCTCTGGTAAGAAGAAGGAACAAGGTCAGCCAGCAGACGGAGTGGGCAGGCTTGAGCAGGGTCTTGGCCCAGGACTTGTGGGCATCACAGCTGAGGGGCCAGCCAGCCGCTTAGGGTGTGTTCCCTACTACTGTTCCCAGCCCCCGAATCAAAGGCTTGGGGAACGGTGGTTGCGTCCTTGTTTAGGGAGAACTGGTCAAGTCGCTCCACAGAGGCAGTATAGTCAGGAGCCAGGCCTCAGTTGTGCCAGTCACTGTGCTTTCCCTCGTGCATTCCCCAGTCCCGATCCTGATGTCCCTGTCCCCTTTGCCCCGGGCCTGCCCCTGACCACCAGCCAGTACTCTCTGCTGTGGTATGGAGTGCTCCACTCCAGGTGGCAGGATGCCCCCACCACAGTGCAACTTCTCCTCATTAAGGAATATCTGTTATAAAATGTGGAGACTAGAAATAAGTTCTTAGATTCTCAAAGATGTGATCAGATTGTGTAAAAAGAGAGTCCGATTCTCGTGGCTTTTGTTTTTCTCTACAGTGTGTTTCTAGATAATACAAAGTATTTTTTCAAGTTGTGAAATGGTATCAGTTTTATTTTTATTTTTTGAGTTGGAGTGCAGTGGCACGCATGCTCACGGTCACCCCAGCGTCGACCTTCTGGGCTCCAGCGATCCTTCTACCTCAGCCTTCTGAGTAGTCGGAACTACAGACATGTGCTACCATGCCCGGCTAATTTTTGATTTATTGTAGAAATGCGGTCTCGCCAAGTTGCCCAGGTGGGTCTCAAACCCACGGGGGGCCTAGGCAATCTACTCGCCTCGGCTTCCCAAAATCCTGGGATTACAGGCTGAGCCACTGAGCCCAGCCTGGTATCGGTTTTAATCACGTGTTTATATATGTGTTCTCACGAAACTGAGGGAAGTGGGTTTTTGTTTGTTTGCTTTTGAGTCAGGGACTCACTCGGTCACCTAGGCTGGAGTGTAGAGGCATGGTTCACAGCTCACCATAGCTGACCTCCTGGGCTCAGGCGCTCCTTCCACCTCAGCTTCCCCAGTAGCTGGGACTACAGGCACGTGCCACTATGCCTGGCTGATTTTTTTATTTTTTG
>CAUYQG010210096.1:0-10025 GCA_963574415.1 Tarsius wallacei
TAGTGCAAGATTTGTGAATCATTAACAAAGCTCTGGTCCCTCTTAATCCTCCATTTCCAATCCATACACTTTCCTCATTACTGTGCTGCCAAATACATAGTACTTCACAGTTCTGGATTTAAAAGATGCATTCTTTACTACTTCCTTGTCCCCAGAATCTCATAATATTTTCGCCTTTACATGGACTGATCCAGATTCCAATAGGTCCCAGCAACTAATGTGGACTGTATTACCTCAGGGCTTCCAAGATAGCTCTCACCTCTTTGGCCAAGCTTTAGTTTCAGACCTCTCCCAGCTTTCAGTTGAGCATAGCACCCTTACACAATATGTAGATGATTTGTTATCATGTAGCCCTTTCCTTGAAATAACTCAGCAAGGCACTGTTACTCTTCCTACCTTCCTTTGTAACAAAGGTTACCAGGTTTCTCAATCCAAGGCTCAACTTAATTCATAGCAAGTCACCTATTTGGGCTTTAAGCTGAGTCCAGGACACAGGGCCTAACTATCCAAAGGAAATGACTTACTGCCTCTCTGCCACTTCCCTAGTCAAAGAAAGGCCTCTGTGCATTCTTGGGGCTCACAGGTTGCTTTAGAATCTGGATTCCTAATTATGGCTTCATAGCAAAACCTCTATACGAGGCAACACAGGGTGTGGAACATGAGCCTCTGAATTGGCATTCGCCAGCTCAGACTGCTTTCAACACTTTGTAGTGGGCCCTCACCCAAGGTCCAACCTTGGCCCTATCTAATCTCCAAAATAATTTTCTCCTCCACACAACAAGAGGGGAGGAATAGCACTGGGGCTACGAGGACAAAATATGGGAAATCCTAACCTCATAAAATCTAATGCTCCAAATCCAGCTACCCTTCTGCCTATGCCGGAACCAGTAGTACATGACTGTTCAGAAAATTTAGAAACCTTTAGGGCAGTCAAAGTCGATCTGACAGTTGCTCCTCTCTGAGATCCAGAGCACGAATGGTATATAGATGTTAGCATTTTTATTCTGAATGGGGAAAGAAAAGCAGGTTATGCTATCACTACTACAACTGAGATCATAGAAAGTGCACCTCTACCTTCAGGACCTTCAGTCTGGAAGGCAGAATTTATTGCATTGATTCAGGCACTTATTCTAGGCAAAGGTAAAAGCTTAGTATTTACACTGATTCAAAATATGCCTTTCAGATACTACATTCCCATACAGCTATTTGGGAAGAAAGAGAATTGCTGACTACTAAGGGAACACCCATTATGCATTATCTTACAGCTTAATAAAGTGGCTCAGCTTCCAGTGCAGGTGTCGGTCATACATTGCAGGGTACACCAGAGATCACACAACCTGGAAGCCTTAGGAAATGACAAACTGATAAAGAGGACAAAAGGGTAGCCCTTGCACCTTATCTGCTCACCAAGGCTGTAACTATCTCCTTGGTAACTCCAGAATATACAATTGACAAGGAAATTTGGTTGTTTCTGTGGCATACAACAGTTTAACACAATAATCATAATTATTACTGATAATATATACTAAGACATATCAAAATTTTAGGAATCTCATACAATTTTGGAGCATATTAATAATACATTTACACAAGCTAAACACCATTTCTGATTTGATAATGCTTCCCATAAGATTTTAACACACCAAATAAGCCTAATGTGTTTCTCATGGCCTTTCATGGACCCTAATATTAAGAAAGTTAAGTTGAGGTCAAAGACTGAATTTAAAATTTGAAATTTGATTTTGGAAAATTTATCAGACATGAAAGCTTTAAAATACTTGCTCAAAATGGGACCATAGCTTATTCATTTAGCCAATGTGATAATTCAAAAATTTCAAAAGGCAAAAACCTTTACTCTAATTGAGAGGAGACTAGTTTTTCAAACAATCAAAACACCTAATAAAGACAGCATGAGGTAAACAAAATCTATCTCTTCTTCTTGTTCCTTTTTTTTTTTGCAATTTACTGAAAAGGTAAGCACAAATCTTTTACTATCTCTAATTAATACAACACATAAAGCTTGTTCTAAAGAAAAAACCAAATTTTACATTTGCATTGATGTATTATTGTTAAAGCTTAATTTAATAAAACCTTATAAACAATCCATCAATCTCCATCAGATTTGACCACACATAATAATACTTTTATAACCCTTTTTTATCATCACTTATAATTTTTCATATTTTCTTTCTTTTCAACTTTTTCTGTCCATTCAGTTTTATGTGTTATTCTTTATATTCTTTCAGTTAAAAATTATTTTTTAAACCCTCTGAACTAGGCAAATTGCTTTTTCCTTAACAAAAAAACAGATATTCATGCCTTCTTATAAGCTTTTTACCAAATATACATACTATTTTTCTTACACATTTCATATACAGAATTGTTCTTTAATATTTATTAGTTTTAATTACATATATTAATTACAATATTAACTCTTAGTAACCTTTATTTTCAGTGAAAAACCCAGGAAGTAAGAAATTTTAATTATGTACCAGATGCAGAACCCAGGACAAAGAACAGTGCTGTGAAGACAATGCCTAGAGGATCCAACCCCTCCCAGCATGGACAAGAGGCACAGCTGGACCAGAGAGAATGGTGCCCAGGTGTCCCCATGCCTCACCATGGTCACTGTTTAGACCTCAGAATCTAAAAGGCTCAAATGAAAAGACATAAGTTCACAGAAAAAAATTCATATAAGCAAGTTTTATGACTTAAAACATCTAACAGAGACAGTATAAACCCATCTGAATAGATTCAGGCAATAAAAGTCTTAATTGAATTCTGAAGATATTTCTATTTTATTTTATTTACAATTTTTAAACTAACTTCATTTACCAAAGATTATTAAAATCATGTGAATTTGAGAAACATTTGGGCTAGGTATTTAATTTATGATCACTAATTTATCAGTCAGTTTGAGACATTATAGATAATATATGCACACATATATATATACAAATACAGTCAAACACAAATTAAGACTTTATAGCTTTGATTTTTAAATTTTAGTCATGAGATGAGTAAGAGTCACTGTTTTAAAAGGACAGCTGGATTCAAACCATGCCTTTGTAAATGGAAAATGTTAAAGTTTTATGTGGTCAAAACCCTCACTGAGATTAGAGAAAACACAATGGCAAACTTATATCTCAAAGCACAGAGAGAGAATTTAAGCTTTTTCAAAAAGGTTGAGTGTGTTAGTCAAAGGAAGATCTTTTTTTAAATGCCAAGGTAATGTAAAATCATAGAATTTTACAAGGAAACATATAGATGAGGCTATAGAAAATTTAGAAAACTTTAAAAAATAATCAGCTGAATGCCAGAAAGGCATATTTTGGAGACCAATCTACTTGGATAGATGGCTTTTTAATTTTGTATTAATTCTTCATCTGGACCACTGACCTTTGGGTGGAGCTCATTAACACACAGGGCCAAAAAGCATTTTTGGGAATTTTGTTTTTTAGGGCATAATATGTGAAAAGCACAACTGGAAGACAGAACATCTAGATCTTTAAAAATCAAGGATTCCACCACCTTTTACGTTGAACTCTTGATGCCCCTGAAGAGGGAAATGTGTTGAGACAAGGTTGTGCAAACACTTCTGCAGTGCACCTCCTTGCAAGACATTCCCCCAAGGCTGGTGGGCATTACCACATCACTCAGCCTACTCTGTGATCAGCTCACCCACTGTGGGAGTCTCACCCCTTGATGGCAAGTGCTGTCATAGACTCCAAGTGTTCACACCATACCTTTTAAATCTGAACACATAAAGAAATGAGTATCCTTCTATAGTGATAACCATTTATTGCAACAACTGTCAGCCACCTCCAAAGCTGTAGCTCTTGTTAGTGAGTTGCCAACCATTGCACACACAAAGATCAAGTTCCCTCTTATAGTACAAAATAATTATTGGCATTCCCAAAGATCAGGTAATGCAGTGTAAGAGAAACCAGAACTTTAGACCTGAGAAGAACCTGCCCATGACTCTCGAAATCCCACAAGTGTAAGAAATAGAATGATTTATCTTCACAATGAACCCTGAGGCTTTGCTGAGTCACCTCCAGCCTCTTTGTTCTCCTTTTCGTGGGCTTTCACTTTGGTGGACTTTTATGTTCAAATTTCGAAGGGAACCAATCAAATTGAAATCCTGTAAACCAATCAACAAATAGGACACATAAATGAAGGAATTTTGCAGCAACTCTAAACCAGTCAATAAATAAGACATGCAAATAAACTACTTACATGACCCAATCAATGTGTGCCATGTAGGTGACATCCGGGAAAGCGTTGTAACCTCTGGAAAACCCAGCCTATGGGAGAACAGGGAAGGGACTTGGGTTCTAGGTTACAAATATGCTAACTGTAACAGCTCTGGTATGCCTGCCCACCAGACACCCGATCTTGCAAGACCGCCATTAAAGTCTCACTTCGCTGCACTCCATGTCTCTGTGTCCATTCTTTGATTTTGGACAGGTGAGTTCAATTCTCACACAAGGAAAACAGAAAAGGAGTGAGTGGTGACTTTTTCCAAGTGCCTTAAGGGGGCTGAGTTATTAGCAGTCCCCTCTAGATCCTTTCATGTGGCACCAAAGACAGCAAAGAAGAAGAATGAGTGGGGAGGAATAGAAGTAAATCGGAGAACAATTTCTTTTCTTTTTCTTTTTCTTTTTCTTTTTTTGAGTTGGAGTCTCACTCCATTGCTCAGGCTGAAGTACAGTGGCACACTCACGGCCACCCCAACATCAACCTGCTGGGCTCCAGCAAGCCTTCTGTCTCAGCCCTCCAAGTAGCCAGAACCACAGGCGTGTGCTACTACGTCCAGCTAATTTTTTGATTTTTATTGTAGAGACAAGGTCTCACCATGTTTCCCAGGCTAGTCTTGAACCCATGGGCTCAGGCAGTCCTCTCACCTCAGCCTCCCAAAATGCTGAGATTATAGGCTTGAAGCCACTGCGCCCAGCCAAGAACAATTCTTTAAAAAGAAAGAAATTATTTTTAAAAGTCTTCTCAAATCTCTTGTTATCAGATTTTAGCCAGGATAAACAGCTGATATTTCCAGCCTTTGAATTAATTTTTTAATCAAAAGTACCCTCCCACCCCATAAGATCCAGCATCACCATAAGACAGCTTAAAGAAAGAAGAGTCGTGTTGGCCACAAATGAGTTACAACCCACATCTATCAAGCTACATTCTCTAGGGTCTGAGCTTCCCAGCTGACCATCTACACACAAAGACCCAAACATCCCATATGCCCCACAGGTGGAAGAAAACAGGAAATCAAAAACTGCCTGTGGCAGGGAAAAGTATTAATACATGTGTACTCCAAAAAGTCAAATTTCACACAAATATCAAACCAAAAGAGATTGCTTTCTCTACTGGGAATCAAACCCAGGCTGCAGGGATGAAAGCACAGAATTTTAACTATCAAACTACAAGGTGGAGCACCCTCCACTGTGAATCCTGCAGGGGATTCGAAACAAGCACTTTGAATATATAAAAGATGTTAACTGTTTTAGATCAGATTTTTGCTTGTTAATTTAGTCAAGAGAATTTCTAGAGCTAGCCATGACTGTCTTATGTGTTTTTCTTTTAATTTGATCTTTCCATAAGTACAAATAAGACAATTACATAGAATTTTAAAACCTCCAATTTAAAAAAAAACTTTGCTTTAAATAATGTAATTTTTATAATTTCACTAGCTTGGGTTGGGCTCAGTGGCTCGGCCTGTAATCCTAGTACTTTGGGAGGCCAAGGCGAATGAATTGCCTGATCCCGTGGGTTCAACACCAGCCCGGACAACTTGGTGAGACCTCTTCTCTACAATAAATCAAAAATTAGTCAGGCGTGGTAGTGCGCCTATGGTTCTAGCTACTTGGAAGGCTGAGACCGAAGGATCGCCTGATACCAACAGGTTGAGGCTGCGGTGGCTATGAGCATGCCACTGCACTCCAGCCTGGGTGACAGAGTGAAAGTCCACCCCTCCCCCAAAAAATGTCACTAGCTTTAGGACGTACAAATTATGTATGGTTACATGGATGCATTGTAGAGTGGTAGCCCTTAAAGCCCAGACATCACCACCCCCAGTGTGCACCATTGCACCCAACAGATAATTTTTCACCCCCTTTCCCACTCTCCCCCTTCTGAGTCTTCAACAATTTTTTTCAAAAAAAAACAAACAAACAAAGGAGTAGCTGGGCTTGATGGCTCAACTTGTAACCCCAGTACTTTGGGAGACCGAGGCGAGTAGATTGCCTGAGGCTGCGGGTTCAAGACCAGCCCGAGCAACTTGGCAAGACCTCATCTCTACAATAAATCAAAAATGAGTCAGGCATGGTAGCGTGCACCTGTAGTTCTGGCTACTTGGAAGACTGAGGGCGAAGGATCACCTGAGCCCAGCAGGTCAACGCTAGGGGGCCATGAGTGTGTCACTGCACTCCAGCCTGGGCGACAGAGTGAGACTCCTACTAAGAAAAAAAAGAAAAAGGAAATTTTCTAATTTAAAAGATGATCTTTTGGCCATTGATTAATTTTCAATGGTGAAAGGAGGTACCTATAGAAACCTAGAATAAACTTGGTTAACGTAGTCTTTTTGCCCCAGCATAGCCATTTTTGTTTAGACTTTACCTCTGACATGCTTTGAATCTAGCACAGGTAAGATATAGATAGATACATTTCCAATAGGCGGTTTTAGGAAGTATTCAGATATTCCACTGCAGGCCAAGCTGGAAGCCTAACCCCACACCTTTGGCAAGTCTCCATTAAATGCAAGACAGCCCAACCTTTTAATTCATGGTTTAGCGTAATAATCTCTAAGAAACTTTCAGGCCCCTTGGCTGTCTGAAGCCATAGAAACGAGAATAAGACCACTTTTTGGTCAAGGAGTTTGTAAATTACAAACCTCTAATAAGTCTCTAGCCCACCACCTGAGGGTATGAGATGCTAATGCCTGGCAATGTCAAGATCTAAGACTCTTGTGGCTACAATCAACATCAAAGACCTGCAGCCCTAGACATTTCTCTGGGCCTAAACCCCCTTGCCCCAATGGCCCTTAAATATACCCATTTCTTGGCCCTATGATGCTACACTTGCCTCTGAGTGTTGGCCCCCTTTCCAATCTGTGAAAGGTGAATAATAAACTTTTCTTCTTTCTACTTTCTTCCTTATTGCAATCTTGCATTATTCCTGCAGCACTGGCACTGGCACTAGCCCACCTCACCTCAGTGGACCCTTTTAAATGGTGTACTTCTTCCAATAGTAACTCAGTTCAATTGTTATGGCCTGAGTAGTGCTCGGCTTCTCCCCTTGATACCAGTAAATTAAAGGGGCAGGGAACTGGTAGAAAGAAGTTTATTTCTGAGTTCAGGTCCAGGGAGCAGAGCCAGACTCGAGGTCTTTCCAAAGTGGTTATGCTCATCCCCCAGGCTTCTACAGTTCACTTTTATAAGTCCAGAGTTGCTAGTGCCTATACGTTAGCCACAGGACCAGCAAAGCATTGTATAGAACTTGAGTTTCAGCCCATTTATTGATAGTAATATTTTTTGGTCCAGACTTTCTGGTACCAGGTATCAGAGATATCTCACAGCTTTTATCAGCAGGGGCCCAGCAGAAGTGGTAATCAAGCTTACCATAGAGTAAAGGGCCTAAGACATCATGCATTATGCAAAAGTTAATACAAATCACAAAACTTATATCGTATATTGATACAAAAGTTATATAAATCACAAGGCTTATGATTACATTGATACTATATTATTCAAACTTATAACCACTCAGAAAAAGGGAGTAAAAGGAGATTTGTAACTTTTAGTTGATTGCACATAGTCTACAGGGAAGTCAAGGATGCCTTGAAGCTACTTACTAGGAGTGCATAGGAGATAAGGAGAAGCATGTCTTTTATTAGTTCTCAGGAATATTGTTCTGGAATGTACATGAGTGCTTGTGCCTTTGCCATGTCCTTCTCTAGGGGCTGTGACAATATGGACAGACCTTAGCATGTCTCTATATCACAATAGCCTCTTCATGGAAGACCCAGGATGTAATTTTCCAGGTCAAGAATGAAGGGGTGTTTTCTAGAGGGGGCATAGAAGAAGCAGTCCCAAAGATCCCTCCCTTCCAAAAAAATTGCCTTCCAAGAATATGATAGCAAAAGACTCTTGTTGCCACAGACTAACCAGGCAACAAAGTTGAGATGACAAAACTCTAGTAGAGATAGAATTTCTTAAGACAAACTCCTGAAAGAACTTGACAGGTTCAGAACAAAATATGTGCTAGTCTCAGGTTGTAGACTGGCCACCTGTTGGCCATGCCCCACAGTTGGTGGAGACCAAGATACTGTGCTCCCACTTGGTCTTAAGTCAAACTTGCACATCCATAAAACAACATGAGAGGAACCTCATCCAATATTCCTCTTCATGACAGAACAATGCAGAAAGGCAAACACAAAGGAACTGACTATTTTGGGAAGGAAAAGGATCATACAACATGAATATTCATACCACAAAGTACACCAAAGTCACTACACCCAAAACTAGTCACACAAGCACTTTTCTCCCATTAAGAAAAATCTTGCAGGTGAAAAAGAGACAGTGAATTTTACCATTTGTTCCAGCAGATGCCACAAAGAGAGAGAGGCCAGGAGCCTGAGTGGGAAGAATTCCTTACCCTTCTTCCAGCTTGTCAGGCCCTAGGTTCCCTTAACTGAAGCTTCTAGAAGAATGGAGCTTTGCCTGCTCACACCACCAAAAATGTCGTGGCCAAGGGAAAACTTTCCCTTCACTTTCTCAAGGTTCTCTGAAAAATCAGCTCATAAAAGGCAGATTTAATTGGAGAAAAATATACAAATTTGATAACATACACACGGTGGGTGACGGGATAACCACAGAGTGATTACCCCAACTCAAGTGCAGAAGCTGAAGTACCATCTTGAGATTACAGAAGGAATAGGGGTTTGGATCAACAAAATAGGTTATGGTGTTTCAGCAACTGTAGCAACTCACCAGGAATAGGAATGAATGCACTCAGAACAGGCATCAGAGATTCAGAGAAGAATCAAAGGTGTTTATTCCAGAAGTCTCGGGGAAAGTAGCTTCCCAAAACCTGAGCCCTGACCCTCAGTTTTAAGCTGCTTTTATAGAGCTTTTTGTGGTTACAACATACATGGTTTGCCTTTGGTGGGTTTACAATTTTAAATTTAGAATCTGGAATGGTTACTTCCACAACAAGCATTGAAGCAGACATCTTTATGGACATTTCCATCCAAGGTGCAGTAAAGCATGTTTACAGAAGCAGAGATTGCAGTTAAGGGAAATGGCATGCAACTGCCTACTTAAGATAAGACCCCTGGGCCGGGCTTGGTGGCTCAGCCTGTAATCCCATGCTTTGGGAGGCCAAGGTGAGTGAATTGCCTGAGCCCACGGGTTTGAGACCTACCTGGGCAACTTGGCGAGACCTCATCTCTACAATAAATAAAAAAATTAGCCAGGTGTGGTAGCGCATGCCTGTAGTTCCAGCTACTTGGAAGGCTGAAGTGGAAGGATCGCCGGAGTCCAGCAGGTCAAGGCTGCGGTAGCCGGGAGCGGCCACTGCACTCCAGTCTGGGCGACTGAGTGAGACACCAACTCAAAAAAAAAAAAAAAGATAAGGCCCCTGAGGTCAGCTTTCCTGCTTAATTCCTGTTTTTCTATCTCAATGGAAGGGGGGAAAGATGAGCCTGGCTAGCAAAGGTAGTTTTGTTACATAAAGAAAATCTCAGCCAGGCTCGGTGGCTCAGCCTGTAATCCCGCGCCTTTGGGAGGCCGAGGTGAGTGGATTCCCTGAGCCTACGGGCTCGAGACCCGCCTGGGCAACTTGGCGAGACCTCATCTCTACAATAAATCAAAAATGAGCCAGGCGTGGTAGCGTGCGCCTGTAGTTCCAGCTACTTGGAAGGCTGAGGCGGAAGGATCGCCGGAGCCCAGCAGGTCGAGGCTGCGGTGGCCGGGAGCGGCCACTGCACTCCAGTCTGGGCGACAGAGTGAGACTCCAACTCA
>CAUYQG010210105.1:0-44428 GCA_963574415.1 Tarsius wallacei
CCCGGCTAATTTTTTTGATTTATTGTAGAGATGAGGTTTCGCCTGCCCAGGCGGGTCTCGAACCCGCGGGCTCAGGCAATCCACTCACCTCAGCCTCCCAAGGCGCGGGATTACAGGCTGAGCCACCGAGCCCGGCTAATATTGTGTCTTCTGATTCATAAACATGGTGTAGCTGTCCATTTATTTGGATATTTAACTTTTCTCCATATCGCTTCATAATTTACATCTAGAAGTCTTTCTTGCAAATAGTTTGTTAAATTTATCCCCAAATATTTTATGTTAAATGGTACTGTTCTTTCATATTAATTTTCAGTTGTTCACTTACAGAGTTGATTTTTATATATTAACTTTGTTTTCTGTGGTATTCATAAACTTAGTTATTCTAATAACTTATTAATAACTCATTTAGGATTATTGTAGACCCATGGCTTGGGAAACTTTTCTGTAAAGTGCTTTGTGAGTCATATGGTCTCCATCACAACTTTTCGATTCTATTTTTGTAGCGTGAGAGTGGCAGTAGACAGTAAATATATAACTGAATGAGCATAGCTATGTTCTAATAAATCTTTATAGTCACTGAAATTTAAATTTCATATATTTTTCACACACTGTAAAATGTTGTTCAAGATTTTTTTAACCATATAAATAAAACACAGAAGTTATTCTCAGCTTGCAGACATTACAAAAACAGGTTGAGGACAGAGCTGTAGTTTGGACCACCAACTGTAGCTTGCTGGCCCATGTTGTAGACAGTCATGTCATCTGTGAATAAAGACAGTTGTTTCTTATTGTCTAATCATTATCTTTTATTTCTTTTGAGATGCTTTTAAACAGCTAGGGCAGTACACTAAAAAATTCAAGTAATGATTTTCTATATATTTTGAATCTCTTGGAGATACCTCTCCCCTTTCTTTCACCAATTTTTTTTTTTTTTTTTTTTTTTTGTAGAGATGTGGGCTCAGGCAATCCTGTCACCTTGGCCTCCTGAAGTGCTGGGATTATAGGTGTGAGCCACTGCACCCGGCCCCTCACCTAATTTTTTAAGACAAAACTTAATGGTTTTGGACTTCTGAACGTCTTATGGACTTAAAATCCAACCTTTCTCTCTTTTTTAAAAATTTCTTTTTATTTTTTGTAGAGGCAGGGTCTCACTATGTTGCCCAGGCTAATCTCAAACCCCGGGATGCAAGCAATCTCCTGCTGTGGCCTCTTAAAGTGCTAGAAATAGCCAGGCGCCTGTAGTTCCAGCTACTTGGAAGGCTGAGGTGGGAGGATCGCCAGAGCCCAGCAGGGTGAGGCTCTGGTGGCCAGAAGCGAGCCACTGCACTCCAGTCTGGGTGACAACTCAAAAAGAAAAAAAAGTGCTAGGATTACAGGCATGAGCCACCATGCCCAGCTGAAATTTCCAAACCTGTCTTTATACTGAGTATGTGTTTACAATAGCCACCTGCTGTGCCCATCAGTCTCTTTTCTTTCTAAAATGTGAAGCATAGGCTCATTCCAGTGGCTCACGCCCATAATCTCAGCACTTGGGGAGGCAGAGGCGAGAGGATTGCCTGAGCCCAGGGATTTGAGACCATCCTGGGCAACTTGGCAAGACCTCCTCTCTTCAAAAAATTAGCTGGGTGTGGTGGTGTGTGTCTGTAGTTCCAGCTACTTGGAAGGTTGAGGTAGAAGAATTACTTGAGTCCAGCAGGTTGAGGCATGGTGGCCATGAGCGTGCCACAACATTCCATCCTGGGCGACAGAATGAGACTCTAAGTCAAAAAAAAAAAAATATGGGCAGTAATAGTACAACCTCAAAGTTGCAAGTTCATATACATGAAGAGTTAGAACAGTGCCTGGCTCATGGTGAGTACTATATAGAATTAGCAGTATAATATATAATATTATCTATAGCTATTCAAGCAGTTTTAATCATGACTGATTTTTCATTCATTTTCTTCTTGTTAAGACTTCTAAAAGCTAACTTGAGTATTCAGACACCAAAATTAAAATTTGAAGTTGTATACTGGTAAGTTTATCATGTAGTAGAGATCCAGGTTATGGCAGAGTTCTTGAACTGGAGAGATTACAGAGTGGTTGAGGAGACATAGGACAGAGGTACCAAAGGGTATGGCAAGTGAGTGGTGGTAGGTACCACATGAGTAAGGTGTTCAGACAAGGAGCGCTGTCCACAAGGTGTGTGGGGAAGGCCTTGTGGAGAAGTAAGCTCTTGAATTAGTCTTTATTGGAAGAGACAGGAAGAGTTGAGGGACCATCTTCTAGCAGAAGGGGCTTGAGCAGAGGATCAGGTTTGTGGTGTGTACCAGAAGTAAGCACCACACTGGAAATGTTGGGAGGGAGGGGAGGTGGTTAGGAGGAGGGCCTTAATTGCTGAGATGAGAAAATTGTTCCTTTTTTTTTTTAATCTACTCTGATCATGGCTATTGCTCAGAGGATACAGTTCTTATATGTTTACTCATAAGATGGCAAGACTTTTGATCTAACCATCGTGGGGTGTTTGATCTCTTTAAACATGCTTTCTACTTGTTTACTCCAGTGTTGTTGTTTTTTGTTTTGTTTTGTTTTTTGTTTTTGCAAGGACTGTCTTCTCTCATCATTCATGGTTATGTTAAAATTGCATTGTACATGAAACAGACTAGCTCACAGTGGCTTCACACTGACTATTCTGAGGACCAGGATTGAATTGCTGATGTGAAATTAAGATTTTATGATCTTCCTTGATGAGTCTTGCCAGTTGACTTTGGAAAAGATTCAAGGAGCTGGCTTCATTGGGGAAGAGGAAAGCACCTCCCACTCCCCAAAGCACTGACTTTATAGATGAATAAGGCTTCACGTTATGATTATAATTAAACCATGCAAGTCAGCTGGTGGCCTTTAGGAAGAATTTCTAACTAGATGTAGAAGAATTCTAATCAAAATGTGGATTCCATCTTGAATTGGAAATATTGGTGAGCCAGGGAAGGATTAAACCAGTCTCTGGGCTCAGGAAACCACCCAAGTCCTAGAATTGGGGCTGCCAAGACCCAGTCTCCTTTGGGTTGGTCAGGAGCATGGACTTTGGAGCCTGGTGTCCCCACTTACTCACTATGTGACATTGGGCAAGTTAACATAAATTCAACATTGTCCTGGTCTCAGCCGTGGACATAAGTATTCTTACCTCATCATGTGTTTAGAGTGATTAAATGAGCTGAAATGTCTAAAGCAGTTAGAACATTGCCTGTCACATAATAAGTGCTAGTATATTTCTAAGTGTTAGTTTTGAGAGAAAAAGACTCCAGTTTAAGTCGTTTTCTGTGTTTTTGTTTCTAGAGTTTTATGCTTATCTTTAAAAACAGAAATGAAGCAAAACCAAAGGACCTCTTTAATGGTGTGGCTGGATAGGACAAAGATCCCTGAAAAGATCAGGTTGATCTTCAGGGATGCTGGCCAACCTCAGGTAGGGGTTGTACTGCCAGAGCAAACATGGCCTGGGCCTTCCACCTCCCAGAGACTCACAGAGGAAAGTGCTTGTAGTTAGACCGTGTGCTTTGATATTTTAAGTCTGTTTTACACTTAGAAATAACAGTATTTGATTAAAGGAAATAGACTAATGTGATCTATGACTTTTGTTTAGTCTGGGATAATTTTATGCCAAAAGGAGAATTTTTAACTGGCTTTAAAGCACCATCTGGTGGATGCAAGGTATTACTGCAGAGTTTTCTTTGCTTCTCTTTCCTGCCTCTCCTCCAGAGCCTGGGATTCAGTGCAGAACAAAATATATACAAAGTCCATCCCCACACCTCCAATATAGATCTTATCATTTAGTTTGAGGAGGCCGATGCACATTGATACACACATATACGTTGCTATGTAGTGAAGAAAAGTAAAGCAAAATAAGGATGGAGCACAATGGGGAAGCATAGGATGGTCTGAGTGGCATTTAGGTGGAGGCCGGTCATTGCTGTCTGGGAGAAGAGTGTCTCAGCAGAACAACAGAGAGGCAGTGTCCCTGGCTTATTGGATAATAAGTGTGACCAGAGCATAGTGAGCAAGGGCAAAGTAATAAGAGTCAAGGTCAAAGATGGGAGGCATGAGAAGGGATCATGTAGGCCATGGTAAGGACTGGAGATGTGCTTTGAATAAGATGGGAAACCTTTGGAGGGTACAAAGGAATAACGTGAACATGTCTTTTAAGGATCACTCTTGCCACTGTGAGAATGGGATGTAAAATGTTGGGAACTCTAGTACAGAAACCATTTAGAAAGCTACAGCAATAGACCAGATAAGAGAGAGTGATGGCTGAGTAAAGTTGGTCATCAATTTACAGTATATGTGTGTGTACTTTTTTGAGTCAGGCTCTCTGTCGCCCAGGCTGGAGTGCAGGGTCACCATCACAGCTCATCATGGCCTTGACCTCCTGGGCTCAAGAGATCTTCCACCTCAGCCTCCGAGTAGCTGGATTATAGGTGCATGCCACCACACCTGGCTAATTCATTTTATTTTTTGTGGCAATGAGTTCTTGCTATGTTGCCTAGGCTGGTCTCTAACTCCTAGGCTCAAGCATTCGCTCCACCTCAGCCTCCCAAAGTGCTGGGGCTATGGGCGTGAGCCACTGCATCCAGCATAGAATATATTTTGAAGGCTGCATTTACAGTATTTACTGATGACTTGGATTGTGGAAAGTTGGAAAAGGGCCAAGGACAGCTCCAAGGTTTTGGTCAGAGCATTCATTTTGAGATGAATAGTGATATGACATTTACTGATATGACATTCTAACAGAGGGATGGGGCTTCAGAAAATTCCACCAGGTCCAAGCAGATCTCTGTTTTGAAAGAGGTAAACTATTTGGTGGAGTACATATAATCTTTTAAGCTAGCGTTTGTTATTTTTAAAAGTAACTAATAATGGTAAAATAGTACCCTTTATGTAAAAGTAATCCATAAATGAAATATAGCCTTCTTGACAGGATTACAGTGAGATTTAACCTATAAACTATAATATGAACTTGTCATTACCTGCATCTCTTTGTTTACGGTCTGGGCTGATAGGACCTTGATACAGCATGAAAGAGTGATTAGGCTATTAACATAGGCTGTGTGTCTCATGGAGGAGTGGTTTCATTCAGGGCTACACAATCATCTTAGTAATACCCGTGTCTAGGATGTAACTATACCTTACTAGATCAGAGTCTTCGGGACATGGCCTCCCTGTGTGTGCATGTTTAAAGTTCCAGGGATTCCAGTGCACCATGGGGCTTGAGAAGCACAGGTGTACTATATGAGGCTGTTAGCCTTGTGGGTGCTGGCATGGATTCAGACCTTACCTTATATGTATTTTATTTAACATAACTCTACTAAATAGCTACTGTGTGCCGGACACTATAGAAGATACAAGATGATTAAAACAGTTATCCTCTTGTGAAATATGCAAGCTTATAATTATATTGTGGCAAAGTAATGTGTAATAAGTACTTAAGTAGCTGAAAAGTAAGTCCTAAGATAAAAGGGGGACAAAGTAACTATTGGGGGTAGATGGGGGGTGCTTCTCCTGAGAAGGTGACATTTGAGCTGTTTTGGGGTAATAGTTCACCAAAGATTAAAAAGGGAAGGAGATCCATACACAGACAATGACATATCCTTTCTTGTAGGAAAGAGTTTTAGCTGGAGCAGTGCTTTGATCAGTATATAAACTTGAACCATACAGTTAAAATGTTGGGACCTCATGGAGTAGAAATAATAAAGAGTTGCTTATTCCAGGTGACCAAGTCTGAAGGAATAAATCCATTCAGGAAATTTTAGAAAATAATCTCTAATGCATCCTGGTGAATAATTGCTGTTGGTGTCCACATTGCCAGGAGTTTGGCAGTTAAAAAAGCACCACAATTTCTAAAATTTGAAATCATTTTTGTGTTCTTCTGCAGGTTGGTACAGGTCTTGGGCCTACACTGGAGTTTTATGCACTTGTATCTCAGGAACTACAGAGAGCTGACTTGGGTCTCTGGAGAGGTGAAGAAGTAACTCTTAGCAATCCGAAAGGTAATGTTTACCTGTGAGTTAGTTAATTTGTGTTATTCAGATCAGGTGATGGAGTCTTACAGTTCATTACATATATTTAATTTCTCATGGAGAGTCATGCTTTCTGACCTTTATTTATTTTAGCCTCTGTCTTCTCATTTATCAAATAGGGAAGGCCCTTCCAACTCTAGAGGCCCTTCCAACTTTATTCAGTGATCTGTTCTCCGATTTTGAGAATACTGAATTTCTTAAATATTCTTAGTTACCAGGTTTTGTTTTGTTTTCGGAAATGCTATTTAAAGTTTGGTGAATTCCTTGTGTTACAGGAAGCCAAGAAGGGACCAAGTATATTCAAAATCTCCAGGGCCTGTTTGCACTTCCCTTTGGTAGGACAGCTAAGCCAGCTCATATTGCAAAGGTTAAGATGAAGTTTCGCTTCTTAGGAAAATTAATGGCCAAGGCTATCATGGATTTCAGATTGGTAAGTTTTAGGATGGTTTGTTTTTCTGCAGTTTTGGTGTATAATGTTCTGGGCAGGTACCTCAGTTCTCAGCCCTCAATGCTGTATGTTAGAGCAGTGCTTTATAAACTTTAACATGAGTATGAATTATTTGGGGATTTTGTTCACTATGTGAGTTCTGATTCATTAGGACAAGGGTAAGCCTGTCTATTACCCACGATTTTGAGTTTTTATACAAGCATCCCAGGGGATGCCTAGCTGCTGGGTAGTGGGCCACTTGTTGAGTAGCAAGGGTTCAGAGAATCAGGCAATGTTAAGGGTGGTATTAATTATATTTTTTAAAGTGTTTGACATTATCTTTTTATGTTGTTGTTTTATGCTGTTGTGAAAACAACCCAGGTAATCTGTATTCACAGAGGTTTTAATATTTCTGAACTTTTCTGAGGTACCTTGTCAGTATGCCTACCAGCATTTCCATCTGAGGCCAGATTCATGGCTTACAATTTCACTTGAACTGAGGAGTGGGCTGTTTATCAATTACTTTAATAGTTTTATTTATTTTTCTATTTTAAATATAAGTTCTTTTTTTGCTTTGGAATATTCAATAATACGGACTACAATGAAATTGAATTTACTTGGTCCAAAATTGAGTCAGATTCCTCTAAATACGTCTTGGTGTTTCAGAGACCCTCATGTAAAATGTGTTACAGAGAATATGTCCACCATTGGAAAAATTCCTTTTTAGTGTTAATGATTAAATAGGATTCTTCAGTATTCTAAAATTTTTATAATGATCAGGGCTCCATTTTGATATAATCAATTTTATGTTGTGGGAAAAACAGTTTCTAAATATATTATTTTCTTTCTTGGGGAATACTTGACCTATTTAAATGACCTCTTGAGTGTCTGTTAGAATTGAGATAATTCTAGAAGCTCAGTGTGACAATTAAAACATTTTGCGTTTTCCCTTTCAGGTGGACCTTCCTCTTGGTTTACCCTTTTATAAGTGGATGCTACGGCAAGAAACTTCACTGACATCACATGATTTGTTTGACATCGACCCAGTTGTAGCCAGATCAGTGTATCACCTAGAAGACATTGTCAGACAGAAGAAAAGACTTGAACAAGATAAATCTCAGGTAGGCTTAGAAGATATAGTCAAGTGGATAAATTCTTTATTTTAGAAAAATGAGGCTTTGTTTATTAACAAAGCCAGTTGGCTTGTCTTTGACCCAGTTTGTTCTTTTATATGGATGTTTTATTTTAGAAGAATTTGCTTAGTTTTTGTTTTTATGTTTTACTAACTGAAATATATGATTTCACAGTGAGTCAGATGAGACATACAAGAGCAGATAATGATAAACATCTCCTTTACCAAATTACATATAGTTCTAAATCAAATCATAAATATTAAGTAGCATGTATTTGAGCAGATACTATAGCCTACTGAATTCATTTAGTAAGCATTGAAATTAACAAAACTGTCCTCAGAAGAGATTTATTGTGAGGAAAGGTGGCTTAATTTAGGAGCAATCCACTTGTTTATAGAGTGATTGCAGGAAGATGTTTTTAAAGGTCTTGGTGGGCATCCGCTATTTCTTGGTAATAACACATCTCACTTTCTCTGTTACATCTCCTAGATAAGTAGATAATCTTGAGCTTTATGTTAGTACTTTATATTTTTATGTATATAGTTAACAATAGGTAAAATAATTCGACTTAATTTGAGATTATTTGTGTTTCTATATCTGCTATTAGAAGAAAACAAGGCTGTATTTTTGTGTGACACAAACTCAAATTTGGGCAGGTAACATGGACCAGTGATAAATCAACTCTCATTTTATAAATTACATAAAGTAAGATTGGTGAATTGAGATTTTGTAGTGAGGGACAGTGTCACATCTCCTGACAAGATGGAGAGGTGCTTATAGTAGAGAAGGATGGAGGGTTTTAGAGTTCCTTTTTATTAGGGAGCAGATGAATTGTAAGGAAATTCATTTTATCTCCCATATTAATTGGTAATGGTTAACTGGTGCTTTTTGGGAAAAATAAGTTTATTTATTATGAGAGATTAGCATTTAAAGAGGCCTCCTCATCCATTCTTTCAGTACAGACTCTGTGGTCTAAGGATTTTTAGGACCACTTTACGTTTGCTTACGCTTACCAACTTTGTAAGTTTTAAACTACTGCAGTGTTGTTTGGGATTATCTCTGAGATAAAATATTGACAAACAACAAACAAAAGAGAAGGTAAAAAGAAAATAAGACTCATGGCCCCATTTCAAATGTCTTACATATATTAACTTACTTCCTTCTCACAACAGCCCTGTGAGATTTGGGTATTGTTGTTATCCCTATTTTCCAGATGAGAAAACCAAGGCAGACAGAGTGAGTAACCTGCCTAAGGCCACACATCTGGAGCACAGAAGAGCTGAAATTCAAACCCAGGCTGTCTGCTCTAGACCCCATGCTTTTCTTACACATTATGCACACTATGTTAAATATCCTTGTCTCAAATGCAGTGTGCCACCACAGTTATCATCATCAGTAGCTTCCTTTTGAGAGTTGCTCTTCTTTCCTTTATTATTCCTTGAGTTGTCCATTTAAAAGTATAAATGGGCTGGGCACAGTGGCTCACACCTATAATCCCAGCACTTTGGGAGGCCAAGGTAAAAGGATTACCTAAGCTTAAATTGAGGCCAGCCTGGGCAATGTGGTGAGACCTTGTCTCTACAATAAATGTAAAAAGTAGGGTGTTGTGGCATGTGCCTATAGTCCCAGCTACTTGGGAGGCTGAAGCAGAAGGATCTCCTGAGCCTAGCAGGTCAAGGCTCAAGGCTACAGTGATTGTGATCATGCTACTGCACTCTAACCTGAATGACAGAATGAGACTCTGACTCAAATGAATGAATGAAAGAAATGCATGGCACAGAATCCACACTTGATAAATTTATTTACTGTATTAACCAACTTTCAACAAGAATATGAGAAATGGTGACTTTCTGAGATACCTCATCTTGTTCTTTTATAAAGTACAGGGATGGAACAAGTGGTCCTGACTCGGATTCTACTTGGTAATTTAAATTCTCAAAAGAAACATGGAAAATGTGCTGAAACCTAGCTTTCTATTTAATATGTAAGATCTAGAGAAACTAACAGTAAATTTTGTTTAAACATCTCCAGGACATACTATGTATCCTACATTCCTATTGAATGACAACACTTTCTAATGCACATCTTTACAAATGAGATATTCTCTCAAAAGCTATGGGAGAAGAGACTTTCTATTAGCATTGTGGTTATCACCTTAATCTGGACAGTTTTGAGACTTTTCCAGTGGAGGAACATTAAAATGAAAAACTTAATTTTTAAAAATCTTTCTGCTGAAAAATATTTCAAATGTGAAATGAAATGGCTCCCTTTAGCTGGGTGTGGTGGCGTGCACCTGTTGTTCCAGCTACTTGGAAGGCTGAGGCGAAATGATCGCCTGAACCCAGCAGGTTGAGGCTGCAGTGGCTGTGAGTGTGCCACTGCACTCCAGCCTGAGCAACAGAGTGATACTCAAACTCAAAAAAAAAAAAAAAAAAGAAATGGCCCCCTTTGGGGGTCTTCAAATGAAGCACCTGAAATGGAGAGAAGCTAAAACATGGATTTTTTGCAAAGAAGTAAAATGGATATAATCCTCAATGACTGTATTTCACCTTAAATAATTTGCCTTCTCCTTGGTACTCTGAATTATCTGGAATCTTAAACAGCTTTTGGGCTGCTCTCTAAAAAATGACTAATTTTCTAATCCTAACCTTTTCTGTACCATATCTGCTTATGTAGGAATTCCATACAAGGCGGTATCTCTCAGTTCAGAAAGCCATTTATTTGCTTTCTTTTTCCTATACTAGCCACCTTCATTTTTAGATGGAATTTATATTTTTATATGTTGGTCCTTGATCCTTAACCTAAGAAAATATTTTATTTAGGCCTTTTATAATCTTAGGTATTTTAAAGTATGAGTGATAAAGACTTAAAGTCTGAGTAATAAAGACTGCATTTGTCTTCAGAGTGACTTGACTTTTCTTAGAGCTTTCTGGGTACCTTGTTTTCATCACAGTATTCCTGGATGGATATAAATTTGTTATGCCTCGGAGGCCTGCAGTCGTTGAGTGAAGCCTCTTTAGACTTGAGCTTTGCAGGATAAAAAGTTAATTACCATCACTACATAGTACATTATTTGTATTCACAATTTCCCCATTGTATGTGCTCAGTATTTGCTATGTACTTAGTCTAATCTTGATGTATCTAATAATATATAAGAATTTATGAAAAGTTTGTCTGGTTTTATGGTCCACACTCTTAAAATGAACTATTAACGTACTTTCTGTGAAACCTGACTTGCATATGCTTAAATTGAGCAGCAGCATCTCATAGTGGAGGAACATGCAAGTGATCTTGTTTTCTCTTACCTCTTTGTGATCTAAGTGCTTTGTTCATATGTAGATTATGACAAAAAAAAGAAGTTAATAGCTAAAAGAATCATCAATTTTATTATGATATCTTTGATTTTTATCAAACTGAGTGATTTATTGTGCTTGACACCCTCCCTTTCTTTTTTATTTTTTAGACCAAAGAGAGTCTACAATATGCATTAGAAACCCTGACTATGAATGGCTGTTCAGTTGAAGATCTAGGACTGGATTTCACTCTGCCGGGGTTTCCCAACATTGAACTGAAGAAAGGAGGGAAGGATATACCAGTCACTATCCACAATTTAGAGGACTATCTAAGAGTATGTAGCAGTGCGTCTCTTGGGGGGCAGGCCAGGCCAGCTGTGAGGATGGAGGACTTTGCTTGTTTGTACTTCTGCCTGTGCAGACTGTGGCTTGAGACCTTCCACATCCCTAGGACCACTTCATGAAAGCCACTTTTTTAGGCCTTAGCTTCTGTTTGCTTTTGAGTGAACATACCAAATATTTCTTGTTGGTCTTGTATAACTTTGATCTATCCTCAAGCTTAAATGCTAACACCACGTTTTCTTGGTTTAAGGAAAAAATAAGTGAAAAGGAACCATCACTTGTGTTCTCACTAAACCACATTTTTGCCTTTAAGCCCGTGGCTCGACAGAGTGACCTCCAGCATATATGCACACTTATGTTTTGATGCAGCATTTCAAATTGTTAATTTATGGTGCTTAACTATACTTGCTATACTTGCTAAATTGAGGAAAAATAATTTTATATTTGTTTTTATTTGTTTGTTTGTTTGTTTTTTTGAGTTGAAGTCTCACTCTGTCGCCCAGACTGGAGTGCAGTGGCCGCCCCCAGCCATTGCAGCCTCGACCTGCTGGGCTCCGGCGATCCTTCTGCCTCAGCCTTCCGAGTAACCGGAATTACAGGCATGCGCTACCACGCCCGGCTGATTTTTTGATTTATTGAGGTCTCACCAAGTTGCCCAGGCGGGTCTTGAACCCGCGGCTCAGGCAATCCACTCACCTCATCCTCCCAAAGCGTGGGATTACAGGCTGAGCCACCGAGCCCGGCTAATTTTATATTTGAATGCAAATTATGTTTTAAATTACAGCCTGTTGCCAGTGTTTGAAAAGTTTCTTTTGGTTTATTCCTGACATTGGGTAGAAAGAGAATTGGATTTAGGCCAACACCTAGACCTGACTTTTCCACTAACTTGTTGTGGGACTTTAGCTAAAGCCTCTGGAAAACTTTAGCTCCAGAGAGAGAAAAGATAGATTAAATAATATTCAGGATTTCCTTTTGCCTAACACTTCTGTGAGTCATTCCTTTTAGCAATCAGTGGGACTGTCTTCTCATCCTCTTTATTTTACTAACTTTGTGAAAGCTGTTCTTTCAGGTTACTAGCAAATAATGAGTTAACATCCAGATTAAGGTTCTCTAAAACTAATTTGTAATAATGCTTATATAATTCTATCAACAAAATACTAATGTTTTCATTTTTATCTGAAAATATTCTCTGTTTCTGTACCCAGTGGGTTAGCCAGAGTCATTGATGACTAGATAATGTTGGACCAGTAAGAGTTCCTTTCTCTTACCCTTCAATTTCGTGTGACTGCATTTCCAGGCTTTGCCTGCTTCTAAGAGGAGGCACACACTACAGAAAGGTTGGGTTCTACAAACTTAACAGGATTTAGAACTAAGCATTTCACATTAAAAATTAAAAATGCTTAACAGTTGCTAATTGTGCATCTTGAAACATTATCTTTAATTCTCAATAACATTTTATCCTCTTGGGAAATTTTCATTTGCTTCTCGTCTGGTAAGGTGATATTGCTCTGTACTGTAGGAGTTTTACATAAATCAATTTTTAAAACACTAAATATAAATGCACATGGCATTTTTTACATTTTCTCATTGGCCAGGTTACAGTTAGACATTGACCCAGCTGACCTTTTACTCATGCAATTTTCTAGGAGATATTTTAAAGACTTAATGACTTTTTTTTTAAATAATAAAGTGATCTAGAAGAGAGTTTCACTATGCTTTGGCACATATTAAATAGTAAAGAAGTTTGAAATCTTGTCACAGTTTTTTAAAAACTTTTCTTTTTGCAGCTGGTTATATTCTGGGCACTAAATGAAGGCGTCTCTAGGCAATTTGATTCATTCAGAGATGGTTTTGAATCAGTCTTCCCACTCAGTCATCTTCAGTACTTCTACCCGGAGGAAGTAAGTAGCTTATGTCTAAAAGAAATGGTCATTTCTAGTTCCGTAACTGTAATTATCTTAGTGGAATGATTCCATGCTATCTATTCAAAGTCTCCATTGTTGAAAAAAACAAAAAAAGAGGGGGAGTCACTTAGGATCAGGGGATAGATGTTTGGGAAAGATAAGGAAATTTCCTGAGCAAGAAAGAATGTTAAATAGTGTTTCCTCTTAAGTAGAGGGTTGGGAGTCCACAGCTGATGGAGTAAGCATAGCATCTTTGTCAGCTGAGACCCTTGATGCCAGTGCCACTCAATGGCAGATAGAAACACTCTGCTGTTTCTATACTGTTATAGATGTGAAATGACACTAAGGAGGCTTTACTCTTTTTTGTATCTAAGCTTTCTGGATTAAATGAGATATTGTTTCATGACCAGAGTTAGTCCTTGAAGTTTTAAGGAAGTGTTGCAAATATCTAATTGTGAAATACAAGGAATAATTCTGAGAATGAAAAAAATGAATTTTATATGTATGGTTTTCTCCAGCCATCTTCACTTGAAGTGCAACAAGAATCTCAGAGAACTACTCACTGGTAGTCAGATGTCATAGAAAGGACCCAGATTTTGTTAGGTTCCCCCAGGTTGGAAAGCTGCTTGTTTAATTTTTGAATAATAATTCTTGTTAGTTTTTTCAAGTACACAGTCATTATTGACCGAATGTGGAAATCTTTGAATGAAAGACTTTGAATAGCATTTTAATCTCAATTATTTTTATGTCCACTTTGATTTACTACTTATTCAAGAATGTTGTATGCTTGGTACTTTTAGGCACTATATGTCACCTGAAATTGAAGGTAGCAAGTGTTGCCTGTGGAATTGAATCCTGGTCTTTACTTAGCTATATCATCGTATCCATATTACTGTATCTGATAGGACTGTTTCATCTGTAAAATTGGGATAACCCCTATATTTCAGGGTAACAAACATTAAACAGATACATTAGGTACTGAATAGTGAGTGATACATAGCAGATACTAAATTTCATTTGCCCCAAAGTAGATTTTCCCAAAGTATAAAGTCTTCCACAAATGGGAGTTAGCTGGAGAAAAAAAAATGGTTTAATTTGAAGCTGATATTAGATTGGACATAAAAGCATTTCTTTGCTGTCTAATATTGATTCTGTAGTCTAGTTTGGTCTTCATACAAACAGCATAGGGCATAGACATGTCTTTCTTTACAAAGTGTAAAGACTACTCATTTGCTGTATCTTAGTTCATCTTGCTTTTCCCGCTTTTGTCTCCAGCTTTCTTTTCTATCTCTTGGTTTCCATTATTGTATACTTTTTTGTTTCTGTACATCAGGATTTATGAAATCTCCCTGATTAGATGCAGATTATCTGTTTAAAGCTTCTAAGTAGTGAGAAGTTAGGAAAACTGATATCAAGGATCTGTATCAGGTATATTTTGTTGGAGATTAAAGGCTCTTCTAGAACCTAGTCCCTGCAAACGTACCTACTCTAGTGTACAAATAAAAAGCAAATGGAATCTGTAAATATATTCAAAGAGCACACTTTATGAAATGGTCCCAAGCAGAAGGTTTTGGTACTAAAACTGATTTATTTGGTACACATAGATCTTTATTTTCACTCAGGCACATGTTTCTGTAGTCATTCTTAACCCTTGTTTAAATTCACAGTTGGATCAGCTCCTGTGTGGAAGTAAAGCAGACACTTGGGATGCAAAGACATTGATGGAATGCTGCAGGCCTGATCACGGTTATACTCACGACAGGTAAAAACTGGAATCTGTTTGTATACCTAACCTTGAGTTGTACTCATCTTTAAAATAAAAACAACAAATAAATAAATAAAAAGAACTGGGATCTTCCGGTTTTTCAAGAATTGGGGGAGAGGGGTTTAAATTACAATAAATTGAGGAGGGTCATTTAAAAATTTGTCTACCTGTTAAAGGATGCTTATTGATATTTTCACTTTATTTCTCAAGACTACAATTTAAGACCCAAGGGTTTTTCTTCTTTAATTATTTCTGTGAAAATATTAGGGGGTAGGGAATTCAGATTTAATTCCCTTACCCATTATTACATGTTGTAAAGCAGAAATGTTTGTATAATACCAGAGAATATCTTATTTATTTCAACAGTAATTATTTCATTTGAATTTTAGCTATACCAACACAAGCAAATTTGATTTCAGAGTGTATTGTAATGAGAATTTACACGTAATCATATTTAAAATAGGTGAAACTAATGGTGAGAGGCTGCAAGTCAGCAATGTGATGTGATTAAAACTCGTATGTTAACATGATGAAATAATTTGGGTGTATTTATTTCTGTTGTAGTCGGGCTGTGAAGTTCTTGTTTGAGATTCTCAGTAGTTTTGATAATGAGCAGCAGAGGTTATTTCTCCAGTTTGTGACTGGCAGCCCAAGATTGCCTGTTGGAGGTGGGTATTGTGTCAATGTTTAGCATTTATCCTACCTGTTGATGTATGTATGCGTGAAACTTTGGTACCAGTAGCAGGATTTTTTTTTTTTTTAAACCGTGTCCCTTAATTTTTTCAACATCATAGGTTTTCCAATTGCAGTACATTAAGAGACCTCTGGCAGGGAGATTCACAGGGATTTTCTTAAATGTTGAACTATGATTATAAATGCATTTGTGATACTGGTTAAGTAAAATTCTAGTGCATTTGGACCTTATAAATTCTCAGTTGACTTCGGTAAGAATGGATTTTAAAATCTGGTTTTTCATCAGATTGAGTCTTATTATATGCTGGATTGGTACTTTGTTTTAGAAATCAGAAGGCATGAAGAACTGTCGCCTTCAAGTTACACAATAATTTAAAAAATATGTAAAGCAGGCTCCATATACCAAGTGAATATCGGGCATGTAGTTGTCAAGCTAGAAAGAAGAGAATAGCTTGTGTAGGCTGAGGCAGGAAGATCACTCAAGCCCCTGAGTTTGAAGCCAGTAAGCTGTGATTACACCACCACACTCCAGCCTGGGCAACGGAGCAACAAGACCCTGTCTCTAAAAAAATAAAAGAGCTGGGTATGGTGTCTCATGCCTGTAATCCCACCACTTTGGGAGGCCAAGGCAGGAGGATCACTTGAAGCCAGGAGTTTGAGACCAGCCTGGGCAACATAGTGAGACCCTGACTACAAAAAATAAAAAATTAGCCAGGTGTGGTGGTGGACCCAGCTACTTGGGAGGCTGAGGTGTGAACATCACTTGAACCAAGCAGGGTGAAGCTGCAGTGAGCTATGATCGGACCACTGCACTCCAGTCTGAATGACAAATCAAGACCCTGTCTCAAAAAACAAAATCAAAGAATACTTTTTATATGTGGTAATATGGCATATCAAAGCAGTGTAATGTTTTCTTATTTTTTTAAACAAAACGTACTAAGTTCCGTGGTCTTCTTTTTTTCTGTTAATCAGGATTTCGGAGTCTGAATCCACCTTTAACAATTGTCAGGAAGACGTTTGAATCAACAGAAAATCCAGATGACTTCTTGCCCTCTGTAATGACTTGTGTGAACTATCTTAAGTTACCGGACTATTCAAGCATTGAGATAATGCGGGAAAAACTGTTAATAGCAGCAAGAGAAGGGCAGCAGTCGTTCCATCTTTCCTGATCACAACAAGAAATGCAGTGTCTGCCTGTTACAGCAAAAGAAACAAATCATGATTTCTTTTCTAAATGTATCACCTGAGTCAAGGAAACATGTTACGCCTTCTTGTTGTAGGAAAAGCGGCTTGCAGATTATAAAAGAGACACTTGATTGATATTCATTAATGGCCCCATGGACTTAAAGTGATCAGGCCCTAAAACATTGTTGTGATGAGGTTTCTTTAGCAAGTTCTTGTTTAAATTATCATTTATTTGATGAGTGAAGTTTTTAACTTGCTTTGCTGTGTGAAATTTAAAAAAGGGATGTTTTTCCAGGCTGGAACAATAAATGTCGCTGTGCAGTTTAATTCTGGGCTGTGTGTATCCATCTAGCTAAGTCTGCAGTTTTGTTTCCTCCAAAGACAACTCTTGTACATAAGTACAGAAATTAAAGCTCACATGTATTTGACAAATATAGTTTAGTAGACTAGCTCTATGTGCTTTTCACTTCCCTCTCGTTTTCTCTCCTAATTCATTCATTACTGTCTGTGCAGCTCACAGTTTTTTTGTTTTTGTTTTTTAATATACAGCACTCACAGTTGTTAAATTTTTGTTAGCCATGGGCTTTTGTTGTCCCATGTTCTCTCAAATTAAGATATAATTTAAATTTAAAATTCATTGGATTGAAATATATTGTCGATATAATTCAGGCTTTGTGACTAAATAGACTTTTCGTATAGCTTAGTTTTAATCTAGTTGTGGGGTATTACCGGCTCTTTGCCGGGTGACACACTAGGACTGTTTACACGGCAATTCCGGCAGCAACAGCCTCTGGAGTGGAGGCAAGGAAAGCTCACTGATTTCGTTTATGGAGGTTAAAAAGTCCACAGCTTGGGCTGGCCAGTATTTATTATTCTGTGGCCAGAGCATTTTAAATTCATGTAAAGTTTTAAACAAAATTAGCTGTTTTTTTTCCCAGTCAGAGTAAAAAATTTTTTCCCTTTGCTCGGTTTTAAGTTTTGGTTCGTGGTCATCTTTCTTACACTCTCCTCTTTCCCTTCTTCCAGTGCTGCCTTGGGACAAACAGTTCAGCCTTTGTCTCAACACAGATAAAAGCACCCGTAACCAATGCTGTCCAGTTGTTTTATGTGCTGATTTCTCAAATCTGCAATAGTCCATCAGGTTAATGTTTTTACCTGAAAATAAATAAAGTTTGCTTCATCTTTTGTTTATAGTTCTGTGCTGTATGCATAACTTTCAATTGTATAGACGTTTCAAGTAAACCATCACATCTCCATGATTTTTGGGTCATGGCTGATTTTGCTATTTAAACAATTTATAATAGCAACCTGAAGAACATAAAATATGAAGAGAAAATGGGAAGACAGTCTTCCCTAAGGTTCAAAATTTAGCCTGTTGTATACATCTGAGAGAATTTTCCATAATTCATCTCTCTGAAGACGAGAGATGAGCTAATTTTCTTATTGAACTTTGAGAAATCAATTTTCTTTTACTGACTGTTCCATAGGTCTTACTTAATTGACACAGAAGCCCTTTCCCTGTCCTGCCACCCCAAGCAAACTTAATTTGTTTTATTTAGGTTGCTTTGTCATTTTACACTCAAATGGCCTTATATGGAAACATTCCCCCTGACAGTTAATTTGGGCAGTGATCCCATTAAGTGGGAGGGAACTGTCAGAGGAGTTGGGGGTGGGGAGGCTCGCCCTGTCGTGGTGAGGACTCTGACAAGTGAGTGGCTTGACCCTGAAATTCAAGAAGGGGGTTGCCTTTCTGCAGTTTCATCACTGACGGCATAGAAGCTGCGCACCTTCATCAAGTGAAATGAAAGACTGAACCAATCTGTTTTCAACTGTTCTGATACCTTTTTATAAACTAAGCACAAAGATTTTTGTGTGAACATAGCATTTTGTTCCTCATTTTTTAAAGGGTCCTGTTAAAATTTAGACATGTATAAACAAAATAATGTTTCGTATTAAAATATCTGTATTTGACATTTTAAAATCCATGTTGTGTGGCCCTGGCAGATTTGGCCTTATTGATTCCAGCATCTGATGAGTACGTACGATGGTTTTGACTCAGACTCTGGAGACTGAGTGTTTCAAAGTCATTCGTTATCTTTCAAAAGCTTCAGCCTTCAGCTTGGGTCATGGCTGATTTTGCTATTTCAATATTCTCCTCTTTCAATAGTGGAACCTTTGGTTAATTTGAGGCAGGAAAACTCTTCTCATTTAGAAGCAATCTCTCTTGGCAGAGGCCTTATTGCATCATAGGGAAAAAGTATATACTTCATTTGCTGTTACTCCAGTTATGCCTTAAATTTATTTGCTTAGTCATCTTTTCAACAAACACTAATTTCTTAGGATGCTTTAAACACATAAACAGTTGGGTAGCAACTGAGATTTTGTTGTCCTTTAACTCTTGCTGAGATGGAGTCAGTCAGCTGTTAGTCATAGCTAACACTGAATCTGTGTTGTCATTTAAACAGTGTTTGATTTGATCTGCTTTGTATATAAGAACATAGTTTTAGCTCTTCTACGTTAAGAAGGAGGAAGTGGCTAAATGTGATCTCCTCTTCGTTTCCCCCCAAAAAGTGAACTGTCAGTTGGAGATAGGCTAATTGGGAGCAGACATGGAGAGAGTTTTAGTTGCCTTAGTCCAACCCAGCAAAAACCTTTCACACAACCACTTACAAGGAATGAAGATTTCTCTCTTCTCGTGCGTGTCTCTGTTTCCCTGTGTTTGCAGAGAGAGAACTTTCTTTTACTGTGGTGGTATATAGAGAAGGGTAGTATGCTTAAAATCCCTCTTTGCTGGGTTTGAGTTAGGTACATACCATGGAAAGAGTGGTGCAGCCTACTGGATGTGGCCACTCACTTCCTGTTCTAGAGTGACTTCCCTGGACATCCTAAACATAAGGGCCAGAAGGCTAGGTGACAGCACTAACTTCTACATCCAAGAAATGAGATCTGACTCTTGATTTTCCACAATAAGGATTATCACGAGTGAATTGTAAATTTGGCATCTTTCCTCGGATTCGTCAGGTGTTGAGGCTATACTCTCAATTGCTGTCAGAGAGCATAAGCTCAGGAAATGGGACTGTCGTTAATATTCCATGAAAAAATGTGATTAAAAAATGAGGATTTCTTCATAAAAGTGCATTCATAAACTAGATCCTTTTGGGGGGATTCTGGATGCTATTGTTCATTTCTCCATTAGCAAAGATGATCAAGCCTTCATTTATTTTAGGCTCTGGTTTTTGATCCATTTTGTTTTCCCTGCTGTAATGAGAATGTTGTTTGGAAATGTCATACTTTGTATTTATAATTCTCTGAGAAATGCTTTTGTATGAGTCTTAGGTTTGACATTGCAGTAGTTGACATACATGGTAAAGGATAATCTAGTGACAAATCACTAAAAATGCTTCCTTTATTACCTCAAAAACAAACAAACAAAAAATCCAGACAAAATATTGTGTTTATAAATACAGAAAACAGAGGATTGGCTGTTTTCCAAGAACTTCAAGTTAACAATTCTTATGCAAGGAAAAGTTCTTAACACTAAAGACTTGTTCTGCATAAAGGAGACATTCTTTAATAATGGAAGAGGTGGTTTTATTTTTACTACTCAAGCCTACTCGTATTTCCAAAACTATAACCAATTGCTGATCTCCTGTGTAAAGCGGTTTTTTTTCCTTTTATTTGAAACAGTGATTTATATGAACTGTTGGAATAATGGAACCTCAAACTACAGATGTGTATGTAAAAAAAATTGCATAAATGCACTGACTTCCTTCTCCCTGACTATATTTTTAATAAACAGCATTATCCTAATGGTCAGTTTTATTAAATTATGTACAACTAGAGGGTTCTGAGAAGTGGTATGTGCTTGCATGTGTGACTTTTGTAAAGCTGCCTGTTTTAGTAAGTAATGCAGTGATCTTACCTTTTTTTGGAGGCAGATAGTGGAGAACACTGTCAGAGACAAATATATTCAGAGATGGCTCTGCTGCTTGCTTATTGGCGAAACACTTGTGTTAAGACACTGCATGCACTGGTGAAGTGTAGTGCCTTTGGCACTGAAAGATACTCGAAAAGGTGCAGGGACAGTAGAGCCTCCTGGTTGGAACACCGTAAAGTCACTGTTCTTGGCTTTCGTGACTAGCTGGTCTGCCCTTGACAAATGTCCAGATCATTCTGTTCACTGAAACAGAAAAAAACCAAGTAGAATTGATTTAGACAAGCCAAACAGATTTTTTATTATGAGTAATGACTAAATTTAGTCTTCGTTATTTTTAAGAGAACAAATTAAATATGTACAGATATATAATACCACATGTATATAAGAATACCCCTCCCCCATATTGTCTTGGTATAACTGCCTAAGGAAAAAAACACATTTTTCCTTTGATAAATCTCTTGGTCTGTAAAATGACTAAGTCACAGGTGAAAGGTGCAATTAAATACAAGCCCACCACAAGACTGGCACTGATGTTTGTAACCAATGTGGTGCTGTCTGTTTTACCAATCCTGTGTCTGGGTAGCATCACACTTTTGGTTGATGTCATTACATGATTTGGTGTTGGCATGTTAATGAGTTACATGGATGAAGTTTTACATCTCAGCGGCAGTTAACTGTCGCTATTCTGATGAAAAGCAGACAGTGCTCCTTCAGAGGCCAATGCATACAAAAGCACGAGGCATTTTGAGAGGGGGACATGCAGCCACTGCAATGCCCTAAGGCCCATGCCATTCCTTCTTTCTCTCAGCCAGGTTAATCACCTCAAGACTATTTTGGTCTATGTTGCTTCTCCCAGTTCTTGTGAGGTGGGCAATACTGATGCCTGGAATAATGTTGTCCTTCTTTTGCAAGAAACCACAAGGGAGCAGGTCCCAGAAGCCCCCCCGCCCTCCCCCAAAGGTATACTTAGTCTTTAGTAACTTGTTTTCAGACTTAAGGCAATATTGATAGGCAACTAAGTTTGTAGGCTCAAATGCCCCACTGTGGCTTTGAGGACCTGGCACATGTACCGGATCCTTGCACTGTCTTTGGGCATTGAGACTTTAGTCATAGAATTTAACATCCTCGATGTGGCTAAGATACATTTAAATATCTATTCAAGACGCTGCATTAAGAACTATCAGGCCGGGTGTGGTGGCTTGTGCCTGTAATCCCAGCACTTTGAGAGGCAAGAGGATTACCTGAGCCCAGGAGTTTGAGACCAACCTGGGCAACTTGGCAAGACCTCGCCTCTACAATAAATCAAAAAAATTCGGCATGGTGGCACATACCTGTAGTTCCAGTTACTTGGTCGACTGAGGTGGAAGGATCGCTGGATCTCAGCAGGTCAAGACTGGTAGCTGTGAGCGTGCCACTGTACTCTAGCCTAGGCGACAGAGTGAGACTTCAACTCAAAAAAAAAAAGGAATTTACAGTGTTATCAATAAAATTGTACTAAGGGATAGTAGAACAGAAAACATTAGTCCAGATTGCTACAGGGACAGAGCTAATGTTACATGGGCAGCAGCTGCTGACAGAATCATCTGTAAAGTTGACAGTAATATAAAGAGAGCCTAGTGGGCTCAGCTTGCGGTTTCTTAATGAGGGAATTTGGGCCTTTGTTAAGACTCGTTTGTCCAGACAGTTCTATTCCCAAAGTGTGTCCTGAAATCATTTAGAGTAGAACATGCAGCTCTTGGAATCCAGACAGAGTCCCTGATGTTGTGATAACTTGCCCAGACCTGTGTAAAGAGCTTTGTGAAAATAGAGTTGGTGGAGCAGAGAGAGTCCTGTAGTCAGAAGACCCGACTTAGCCCTAGCCCCACTCTTTCTAGTGAGTGAATCAACTCCTAACCTCATCAGGCCTTAGTCTCCACATTTGTCAAACCAGCTCAGTGGTCTCTAGGTTTATGTTTTAATGTTAATATTCTTACAGCCTTATGTGTGAGTCCTTAAAATATCTTCTGGTGTTTCTTAACAAGGCATAGGCATTTTGGTTGGCACAATTCTTCCTAATAGAGGGTTATGGCAAAGCCCTGAGTGTCCTCGGTTTCTGCTTCTAAATGACAGTAGCGCCTTCCAGTCATTATGGAAGTCATTATGAAAATTCAAAGACCCCCTAATACTCCCAGGTATCCCAAATACCCAGGGTATTATATTCTGGTTGAGAAATTGTGACTGTGTGTTGCAGCTTTTGGAAAGCACTTAGATTTTATTTTGTTTTTTGAAATAAGGTGTCGCTCTGTAACCCAGGCTGGAGTGCAGTGGTATGGGCTCGGCTCATTGCAGTATCCATCATCCACCTCCTGGGCTCAAGCAATCCTCCTGTCCCAGACTCCTGAGTAGCTGGGACTACAGGCACATGCCATCATGCCCAGCTATTTGTTCATTTTTTGTAGAGATAGAGTCTTACTATATTGATCAGACTGGTCTCAAACTCCTGGCCTCAAGCCATCCTATCGCCTCAGCCTCCTGAGTAGCTGAGACTATAGGTGTGTATCACCATGCCCTGGCGAATTAAAAAAAAAATTTTTTTCTTTTTGTAGAGACAGCATTTTGCCCAGGCTGGTCTCAAACACTGATCTCTAGCAATCATCCCACCTTGGCCTCCCCAAATGGTGAGATTACAGGCATGAGTCACCACACCTGGCCCTACATTCAGATTTTATATTCCCATAATTGTAGTTGGTAAAAAATCAAACTTTTTCAGAGTTTATGGGTAGGCATGAGAGAAGGATAAGAAGAGGAATGTAAACGTTACTTTTTTAGTACTAAAAAAAAAGGGCCACAATTCTGAAATCCTACTCAGACACACGTCTCTCGCTTCCCCCTTCTATTAGGAGGACATCATCTTACCACTCTGACCTCCCACATGAGTGAGAACTTCCACTTGATTATAATGTACCTAATTTTAAGAAGTAAATTCAGAAAATGTCATTACAATTGTCCCTTTTTCCAATTTAAAAACAGTCTTACTTAAACTCATTGAGAAAAGTTTAGTAGTTCTTATGAAGATATTAAGCATTCCACCCAGGCTTTTCAACTTCCTAGACCTAAATCAAAATAAGTGTCTCTCTAATTATTATAGGCTAATAGACTAGGCAAAATAAGTTTTCTTTCCTCCATGGACAATTTATTGCTGTAATGGTTTCATTTGCCCCCATCATTATTCTGATTCATAGCATTCTGGATGGATGGAGAGAATATGAAATCCATTTCCTCCCAATGCATTAAATGGTGTTTTGGTGTTTAGAAGGAAAAAGTCACAAGTTTTGTGGTCTGACATATCATCTTCCCTACCTACCTCACACCCATGGGAGTGGGCAAGGGTGGTGTCTTAGTCCTTTTTGTGACTCTATAACAATACCACAGACTGGCTAATTTATAAAGAAAATAGATTTATTCGGATCATGTTTCTGGAGGCTGGGAAGTCTGAGAGCATGGCCCTGGCGTCTGCTGAAGCTTATCCCACAGCGTGAGGCAAGTGAGCATGGAAGACAAAAGGGGGACAAGCTCCCACAATAGCTAACCCACTCTTAACAGCATTAGGTTGGGTATGGTGGCTCATGCCTGTAATCCCAGCATTTGGAAGGCTGAGGTGGGAGGATTGCTTGAGGCCAGAAGTTCAAGACCAGCCTAGCAACATAGTGAAACCCTGTCTCTGACTTAAAATAAAAATAATAATAACAACAATAATAATGGTATTAATCCATTCACGAGGGCAGAGCCCTTATGACCTAATCACTTCCCAAAGGCCCCACCTCTTACCATCACCAAAATGGTAGCCATGTTTCCAACACTTGTACTTTTGGAGGACACATTCAAGTCATGACAGATGAGATGAGATATCTCTTTAGTTACTGATCAATTTGCATTCATCACAAAGTGAATTAAGAAACATGGGTGGTTGTTTTTTTAAGCTAATTGTTTTCCCTTTACGTGGAGGTTTTCATTTAGACCTCATGGTCAACTAGACATACTACAAACATTTTAGGGATTTTGTGTTTGTTTTCCTGTTTTACCATGCTATGTTGTTTTAAGTCTATGGTGCCTGACATAATACCTGGCATTGAATGGCACTCAAATCGTCATTGAAGAAATGAATGAATGTTTCTGGATTGTAGTGCCGCTTCCTTTTTTTGTCGATCAGGATATGCAGTTTGTGCTCTTTTACTTCAAAGATTTTAGAGTCCAGGTAGAAAACAAAATGAAGCCGAAACAACTATGTATACATTTAACTGCTGAATTATGTAGATTTGTAAAAATCCAGAGGAAGGCTAGAGGTCACCAACAGTCAGAATTGCACTGAATCTGAAGACCCAGCTCCTGACATCACCACCACCTGCAATAGCAGTAACAGCCAGGCCTATGATAAGAAGTGATACTTGTCCTTTGCCAAGTGTTCTGTTGACATGGTCCTATTTAGTTGTGGTAAACAGTTCACTTGGGCCAGTGTAGAAAAAACTGAAATAAATCAAAAGTCGTTGCAGAAGTTAACTTAAATTCATGACAAAGTAAAATAAGTTAGGAAATAGCAGGCATATCAGCACAGGTCAAAATATTTTTTTAAAAATTTACGTAGTAAAAATAATGAAAAACACCTCAATATTTTTATCATCAGAAAAAAGATGTTTTAGGAAAAACAAAAGTCTGTTTTGAAAACAAACCAAAGTCTCATCAACGTGAAGATTTTGAGGCGAGAATGTGATGCTTTTTTCCCCCCAAATTTCATTTAGGACGGATAATCTAGGAGACAGTAACAACTTTTTAGATTGTCAGTACTTTGACAGGGTCTTGCTGTAATTTTAATTAGATTGTTTGTTTTTATTTTGTGATAATTGTTAATTTTTTTTATTTAAAAAATTTTTTTAGAGAAGAGTCTTCCTCTGTCACCCAGGTACACTCATAGCACACTGCAGCCTTGATCTCCTGGATTCAAGGAATCCTCCCACCTCAGCCTCCCAAGTAAGTGGGACTGTAGGCATGTGCCACCACATTTGACTGGTAATTGTTTTTAACTCAGAACTACTATTTGTTTCAATTCTGAATTTTGAAAATATCAATAAAATACTGTGACATTTCAATAGTAAGCCCTTCCCTTCTATTTGTTGAGCTTTTTATGAACATTTCTATTTTATTGCCATGTAGTAAAAGATGGCTGGGCTCTGAATTCAGAGAACTGAGCCTCTTTTTTGAATTTAACCTTGGATAAGTCATGTGACTTTTTATAGATAAGTCATGAGTATTTTTTTTTTAATCTGTAAAATATGGAAGCAGACCAGATTAACTCTACATTTCCTTTGTGCTCTGAAATCCTATGCTTCCAACCTCCATTGCAGTTCTTGGACTACCTTTTTCAGATCAACTCAATTAAAGAGTATACATTAGGTCTTATTCTAATCAAGCTGAACAAAATAAAGTAATTATTAACTATACAGTCTTAATTTGTTAAAATAAAGTGCAGGTTTTATACTCTTTTGGAAAATATACTTGTATTGAATTGATTACTTTTAGTCACTTATTAACACTAGGCAGTAAAATGACTCAGAAAATAAATATTAAATCTGTCTTAGTGTTACGTATTAGTGGGTTTTCTGTTGGTCTCTACCAGCTTGTTAAATTACCATTTGTCAAGTTGGGGAGTGAGATTGGGTAGGGCTGGAATGTTAATAACCACTGCCATTGGTCAGATTCTTTTTTTTAATTATTATTTTGAGTTGGAGTCTCACTCCATCACTTAGGCTGGAGTGCAGTGGCACACTCACAGCCATCCCAGTGTCAACATGCTGGGCTCAGGCGATCTTTCCACCTCAGCCTTCCAAGTAGCTGAAACTACAGGTGCTCGCTACCACGCCTGGCTAATTTTTTGATTTATCGTCGAGATGAGGTCTCGCCAAGTAGCCCAGGCTGGTCTCGAACCTGTAGGCTCAGGCTATCCCTTCATCTCGGCCTCCCAAAGTGACGGGATTACAGGCTTGAGCCACCACGCCCAGCCTGGTCAGATTCTTTTTACCCCAAAATTTAGAGGTGTGCAGACTCTTAGAGCTGGGAGGACATTTTAAAGACAAACCAGTCTTCCCTTTAAAAAGTGACAGAGCTGATGTGCCTCACCCAAAATTACATAATTTGTTATGCTAACCAAGAATGAGATTTATAACCTAACAAATCCTAATGCTGGAAAGATATTTCAGGGACTGCTTATCCAACCACTCCATTCTTAGTTGAGGAAATAATAGCACAGAGTGACTGAGACCTTCCCAAGGTCACCTAAGGTTCCACCTGAATTAGAACATAGGTTTCTGACTCCCAGCCGGTGGCCTTTTCATAAGACCAGACATTTTCTTTCATGATTCCTACAAGTTGAGAGTCTCAGTGTTTATTCACCTTTGAGTTTGAAGGGATGGGTCCAGAGAATTGCCTCATCCCATACTTCACAGAAACAATCACCCACCACATTTGTTCAGGAAACAAGAAAACCAGGAGGGTACTTCACAGCCTAACACCTCATCATGTGGTAATAAGAGTGATAACTTAGCATGTGTATTAGTTTCCTGGGCCTGCTCACTAATTATGAGTAGAGAATTGTGATATGATAAACTTAATGTAAATGACCACAGACTGGGTGGCTTAAGCACAACAGAAACATATTCTTTTGTAATTCTGGAGTTCAGAAGCCCAAAATCAGTATCACTGGGCCCAAACCAAGGTGCTGGTGGATTCACACTCCCTCTGAATGCTCTAAGAGTGAATTCTCTAGGGGAGAATCCATATCTTGCCTCTTCCAGTTTCTGGTGGCTCCAGGCACTCCTTGGCTTGTGACCCCATCATTCCAATCTCTGCTTTCCTGGCTGTGTTGCCTCCTCCTCTTCTGTCTCTCTCTTTCTCTAAGGATAGGTGTGATTGCATTTAAGGCTCATCCAGATAATTCAAAATGGGCTCATCCTTTCAAGGTCTTCATATTTTTCACACAAAGTAATATTTCCTCTTTTGCCATATAAGATAGTATTCCTAGGTTCTGGATAATACATCTTTTGGGAAAGTCACCATTCAGCCCACGATGGCATACTATTCACAGAGGTGAGACTCAGAAACCACTGGTCCTAGTTGTTCATGACACTTGCACTTCCAATCTCCTCCCCTAAGAATCTTATGTTTAAGGTTCCCAGTTTGGAGAAAAAAAAACTTTTGGGGTGAGTGTGAAAACGTACGTCATTCAAGGACATGTTTTTATCCAATGATATGTGCAGACAAGAGAACTAGCATTCCCCAGTGACTACCATGTCCCAAGACCCATAAAAAAGCACTTTATGTTTATTTCAGTTAATCTTCCCATCAACCCTAAGGGGTGAGAGTAGTCCCTCAGTATTATATAGAAGAGGTAGACTCATAAAGGATAAGTAACTTTGCTCGGCCAGAATTTTAAAATGATTATAACTCCAAAACAAGTATGAGTGTGTACATGACAACCGTGTTTTTAGAGCTCATACCCTACATCACGCAATTTGGATTTTAGAGTATTTCTGCTCTACTAACTGTTAGATAAACTCTTGAAATCTCCCCTGCCCTGCCCCATCCCTCCATTTTCCTTGAAGATAATTGCAAAAATTGGCTGGGTGCAATGACTCATGCTGTAATCCTAGCACTGTGGGAGGCTGAGGTGGAAGGATTGTTTAAGCCCAGGAGTTCAAGATCAGCCTGGACAGCGTAGTGATATCTCATCTCTATTTTTTAAAAAAGTTTAATTGCAAAATTTCATGAGAATTCTTTTGTTTTTTGTTTTTTTTTTTGAGTCAGGATCTCACTCTGTCTCCCAGGCTGAAGTGCAGTGGCATGATCATGATGACCAGGATTCACTTACTGCTCACTCATGGCTCACAGCAGCCTCGACTTCCTTCCTGGCCTCAGGCAATCCTTTCACCTCAGCATCCCGAGTAGCTGGGACTACAGGTACTCGCCACCCCGCCTGGCTAATTTTTAAATTTTGTGTAGAGATGAGGTATCACTATGTAGCTCAGGCTGGTCTCAAACCCCTGGGCTCGAGCAATCTGCCTGCCTTGGCCCCCGAAAGTGTTGTGACTACAGGCGTGAGCCACTGTGCCCAGTCAGAGTTCTTTTAAAATGGATAAAATGAAACCACTCTTCAGTCCAACAAAGCGAGTGGGCACAAGAGGCAAGGACCACCATGCTGTGCAGGAGACTTACTATCTCTGAGAGACTGGCTTTGACTGATTTTCTGAATTCTTCTTTCTGAAAATCTCTGACTTATTTCTGGTTAATACTCCACTAAGGGATAGGCACTGAGGAAAGGCGGAAATGGAACCGGAAGCAGAGACAGGGCTGGAAGGTAACAAAGGGAAAGGCAGGAGCAGGCAGAAATCTAGCAGATGGCACCGCTGAGCTGAGTGACAGTGGGGCCTGTGGAAGGGTAGGGGCCTCCTCACTCACTCTGTGGCCCTGAGCAAATTGCATCTTTTTGAGCCTCTGTGTCCCTGTACATCAGAGGCATGTGGTAAGAGTAAAAACACCTATGAAATGCCTTCTGTGGCTCTCAATGTGAGTTAGTTATTGTCATCTCTGTCTCACACTAGTCAATGTGCTGTCATCCCTGGTCCAGCTTCGGGATGGCCAGGGCTCCCTTCACTCTGCTGCAGCCACAGGCAGACTCCGGGGAGGTGGTGGAGCCAAGTGTGAGGTCAGGAGAGGACTGATCTGCCTGCCTTCAGTTCTGAGAAGTGTCCACAGGAATTCGAGGATCCCAGGCCAAATGAGAAAGCCAAGGAGGGGAGATGGGTGACACACTGTGATTTAGATCCCCATCCCAAGGAAAGGATATAAGGGTTCTCCCAATGCCTAAAGGGGCAGGACATAATTCAGAGATACCAAGTCAAGCTTTTGGCCCCCATCCAACCCTCTATCCTTGCTGTCTGGCCCCCATTCCTTGCCCAACCATTTGGCACTAGCAAGAGTTTCCTACATACGCTGAGTCTTGGGTAGGAAGGCTACAGAGAAATAGAGTCAGAATTTCTAGCTTCCAAATTTCTAAGTGGACTATCTATTATGAATAGCAGTCATAATTTTGGCTTTTCATTGCAAAAAACAAAAAACACACAGACACAAAACAAAACAAACAGGTTTTTTGGCAGAGAAAGTAGAGGTGTGGGGAGTAAGTCATAGAAAGTGTAGCTTGTCTCTTTTTAAAATTTTCTTTATTTTTTTGAATCTCAAAGGTTTGGCTTTTGTATATCAGTGGCCAAGGCCTTGATAATTCAGACAAACTGTGTACATGATTGATCATAAATGGAAAAAAACAAGAAAACGTAAGAACAATTTTACTGCCACACCAAAAGGAGATTTAAAAAAAAAAAAAATCTGACCAGCAGGTAGACTAGGAAGAAAGAGCAAGAAATAACGAGGATGAACTTGTGATGAGTCCCCAAGAAAAAGCCACTCAACATCCACAGCCCAAACTACGTCCCCAGCAGGCCAGGAAATGGTGGCTTGTCAGTCTTGCTGACCTTTGAAAGCACCTCCTTTAGCATGCCTGGTTCTCTACTTTCTTTGGAAACCACAGAGAAATCCTCCAAATGTGTATATTTTCACTTTTTCAGGCCAAAGACACAGTTTAATAAATGCAAATTCGTTTGGGATTCCATTTGGTTAGTGAATTTGTGTTTCTTGTCTATACTCACTGGTGCTGGGATGAACAAGATGGGCGCTGCAGAGACAGCCTTTGCCTTCGGCTATCACGCTGTCTGCATTGAACAACATCACTTGTTTTTTATAGACTAAGTTTGCAAGTTATTGGAACCTGGAGGATCCTCTTTCAAGTTATTCACATGGTTGTTGGCAGAGGCCTCCGTTCTTTGTTGACTATTGGCTAGATACCTCAGTTCCTTGCTATGTGCATCTTTCTCTGTATGCTGCTTGAATGTCCTGACACAACAGCTGACTTCCCTGGAGTAAGCAACAACAGAAAGAGAGGAGAGGGCAGACTAGGAAGAAAGAGCAAGAAATAATGAGGATGAACTTGCGATGAGTCCCCAAGAAACCACTCAGCACCCACAACCCAGACTACATCCCCAGCAGGCCAGGGAAAGGAGGCTTGTCAGTCTTGCTGGATTTGCGGAGAGGAGGAGAAGGAAAAGGGGAGGGGAGAAGATAGGAAGGGAGAGGGGAGAGGAGGGGAGGGAAGGGGAGGAGAGAGGAGAGGGGCGTGGAGAGAAAGAGAGAGGAGAGAGAGGGGAGAGAGAGAGGAGAGAGGAAGAGAGAGCAGAGAGGAAGGGGAGAGGGGAGAGAGGGAGGAAGAGAGAGAGAGAGGGAGGGAGAGGGAGGGAGGGAGGAAGAGAGAGAGAGAGAGAGAGAGAGAGAGAGAGAGAGACCCAGGACAGAAGCCACAGTCATACAACCTAATCTCTGAAGTGGCATTCCATTACTTTTGTCATGTTTTATTGGTCCCAAGGACCAATCCTGGTGTAGTATAGGAGGGAAATATCCAAAAATGGTGCAGAGTGGTGCGGTAGGCTAGCTACTCTGGAAACTGAAACAGGAGGATCCCTTGAGCCCAGGTGTTTGAGGCTGCAGTGAGCTATGACTGTATTGCTCATTCCAGCCTGGGCGACATAGGAAGATTAACTCAAAAAATAATAATAATGATGAAAATAATGGGTAATGCAAGTACCAGAAGGTGCCTGAGTACCACAGAAATATGATTAGGGGATGAAGGTGTCTGTTTTATATTCCAACATACCTCAAATTCTGCAGGGAGAATTTAGAAACACGAATGAGAAGCCAGCCTGGTTTTCTTCCCCTTGGCCAACATTTTTTTTGGTTCTACTTTAAAGGAAAGAAAATGACCTTTAAATGATTTTTAGTTCTTACTTTGCCTTACTACAAAAAGGGTTTGCTGCAGAAAATATAGAAAAAAACTCCCAAAGATGAAACATTTAAATTTTGCAAATGCAGCACCTAGAAATAGCTTCAACTGGAAAAGTTTTTAAAAAATGAAATAGACTAGAATAGAAATATTAGCATATATTGCAAGTGGTATGGGTAAGTATTACTTTGTGGAACATTTATTTCATTTCCAAATATGTGTGCATGTATAATCAGTTACAGTGTAGAATGTATTTCTGACTGTGGGTTGTGGCAAAATCCTCTTTTGATCATACCTGAGTTTATACTAATGAGGTGACTTAGGGTAGGGTTCCTAGATGACTTCAGGATGGGACTGGTTACAGGGTAGTAACTTAGAGCCCTGACCACCAATCTCCAGGAAAGGGAGATAGAACTGGTTAAGCTCTATAAAAACTCTTGAGCAATAAGACTTGATGAACTTCCAGGGTGGCGAACACATCAAGATGGTAGAAGGGCAGTGGTCCAGAGAGGGCATGGAAAGCTTGCCCTTTCTTTACCTCCAGAGCTTGCTCTATTCTTCTCCATCTGACTGTTCCTGAATTGTAAACATAGGTGTTTCCCTGAGTTCTACGAGTCGTTCTAGCAAATTATCAAACCTGTTGTCCAAGGTCATGGCCATTTAGTGATATGTGCATCCATCTTCTTAGTATATGATATAATATGGCAAATATAATGACAGCTTCTTGCATTTTAACATGGGGAGACATTATGAGTAAACATTTTGTTCCAGTGCAGTTGACAGTATTTCTCAGTGAAGAGGAGAATTTATTAGCAAAGAAAGAGCGTCAATCGTTTACTGGGGCAACTTCTACTTATGACTAAAAATATCTGAGGTAGCCAGGTGTCTGCTTAAATCTTAGTTCTCTTTTGTCATATAAACAGTAAAATCAGCTAAGAAAAATGATTGCCTCATGTCTTGGTATTAGAAATGTCAGAAATAACCACAATTAATAGTTATGATTACCCGAGCACTTTCTACTTGCCTGCTTCTGTCCTAAACTCAGTGGTTGCCTGGAATTTAAACCCAGGCCTTGTCCCGAGGAAAAGACCTTGACTCACTAAACCACTCTGCCTACCCATCCCAATCAGTGATGAAGCTGGGGAATGTGGACAGCCTCCCTACTTTACACAGCAAAGTATTATACTTACTGTGTACAATAGCATCTCACAAACCTGTGAAGTAGTTTTTAAAAATTCCCATTTCACAAATAAGAAGACTGAGATGTGAAAATGCGATTTGCCTATGATTCCCAGCCAGTTAGTGGCAGGGTGAGAAACAATATTAGGCATCCTGAAGTTAAAAGGCAACTGTACGTATCGGATACGTGTGTGTGTGTGTGTGTGTGTGTGTGTGTGTGTGTGTGTGTGTGTGTGTAGGAGAGAAGAATAAGGAGAAAAATGAATCCATCTACTGCCACAGAAAACAAAGTGGCTGGCCCTTCTCTCTGAACGGTACTGAAGTACTGCCAAGTTCACCATCAAAGCCATTCCACTTTTTCTGTTGACTTTTTTCTTTTTTAACTTGGCATCATCTGAGTTTGAAAATGAATAGTTTCTATTTTTCTTGCCAGAAATAAAAAGGAAATAGACCAACTTAGGAACTCACTGCAAATTGAGGCAATAAAAATGTTTTGAGTTATTTAGAAATAATGGTGAGTTTTTTTTCTATTTAGAAAAAATAGAGGGCAGAGCCACTTCCCCAGCTCCTTCATTCAGGGCCACATAGAACCCACTGTAGTGTCTCAGGCTTTGTCCACCTCCTGCTACCGACTGACCTGGTCAATAACCCAGGCAAGTGACAGGAAGCTGTGATCTGTGATCCTCCCTCTGTTAAATGTATATTGAACTTGGCTGTGTTTGTGGATTGTGACCAGATGCCAGTGGTGCCCGGAGAGATAATGACACAGGATAAATATATCACTTCTACTGCTCATGGGAGGTGCTTAATATTTTACAAGTGTATTTAAAAATTCAAGAGCATTTCTTTTTTCCCCATGCAGGTGACAAAATGGGCCGTGAATCACTTGTAGCTTAAAAAAAAAAAAGAAATTATTTAGTTAAAGGGCTGCCTTTGGAGTTTTAGGTTAGTGTCATTAGCTGGCCGACTAGATCTTAATCCTTTTTTGAGTGATGTCAGCTTTGAATCTGCGGGTAAGTATTTTTAGATAGATATTCATTTTAGCCTGGTTTACCTGCTCTTTTTAAGTATTTCTACGATTGATAGATAATGCCATGGTCTCTGCATTAGTACAGTTGAATTATGAAGTGGATAAGGAAAGGGTATGGAACACATCTCTATTTGGTAACCCTTTCTGAATCCTATCATTTAGAGAGCTAGCAAAGATCTTACAGTCATCTGATCCAGGTTTCTCGTGTTACAGATAAAGAAAGAGGTCAAGGAAGGGGCAAGGGCTTGCTTGTGTGGCTCATAAGTGGCAGAACCATGACTAGAGCCCAAGACTTGGAGCCCCGCTGGACCTGGACCTGGGGAACTCTGAGATATAAGGACCGTAGGGATCGGTCCCAAGCCCTTCATCCAATGCTAGGCATTGGTCTCCACCCCTTTGTCTAGTGCTAGATCTATTTCCCCAGGTCCTCAACCAGGGTCCTGCTCTCCACCCACTGACCCCTCCTTTCTTCAAGCCATTCTTTCAAAGTTCTAATTATGAAAAGGCCTCTTCCAATATACTTATTTCCCATATCTGAGTTTTTGAAACCTGTGATGAGAACATTTGGTAGAAGTCTTTGTTCTCTTATTTTGTATTTTTGTCATTGGAAAAATGGATGTGTAGGGAAAACAATTATTCCTAGGGAGTATTTCCCTCTACTCTACCTCTCATTTTTCCTGAGTTTATTATTGGTTATTTCACAGATTGTTTTCTTAAGTTACCACCCAAAGGAATAACAAAACATTAGTTTCTTCTCTAAATGGTCTTTAGTTAATATTTAGTTTAAATTATACCACAGTGAGGAATATATTTCCCATCTTTATATAGAGTTGAAATCTGCTTTTTTCCCCTGGTGATTTTCATTCCAGTTCAGTCTTTTGCAGTCATTCAGATGACATCTAAATCCGCTTTCCATGAGGTAGCCCTTAAAATATTTGGATTTCATTCTTTCTCCTTCTGACTTCCCATCCCAACATTTTCCTTCTTAAGTTACACTTCACACATTTTCCTAAATCCCCCGTGGCCTTCTTGCCACATCCCTTTGACATAATGCCAATCTCACTCACTCTCCCTCAAATACCTGATATCTTGTCACTTATTCATGTCTCCTCTTCTGATGGTAGTACTTAAACTGAAAGAATAGTCCTGTGGTGTCTGGTTGACACAGACCAGCATAAGGTTCCCTCATTATGGACACTTTGTCCATGTCCTCAGAGCCGGAGGGTGCATTCACCTTCTTGACTGCCACTTCATGCTGTTAGTTAATATTGAGCGTGGGGTCAATGTCACCTCTCAGCCTACTTTTTCCAGCTTAATGTTCCCATCTGTTCATATCCCATTTTAGACCTCATCCTGGGGGAACCCTGAGATACAAGGACTGCAGGCATTGGTCCCCACTCCTTTGTCCAGTGCATCTTCAAAGTCTACATATTTGGAATACTATGTAAAGACTTGGCAGCATCATCCATAAGTACAGACAGAAGTTTCTACTCTGGGTGGAAGGCCATGTAAGTGGGCAGCCAGGAGCTTGGGCTCTAGAGGCAGCTGGGTGGGTTCAGGCCTGATGGAGCTGGGTACTAGCTACACAACCTTGGGCAAGTGACTTACTCTTACCTTTCCCCATCAGAAGGGTAAGGATAGTGAAAGTGTATACCTAATGATTAAATGAGAAATTCAAATAAGGTGATTTAAGTAGAAACTGACAGTAGACAAAATTCTTATTTCTGCAAAACAGTTGATAAGTCCTCTTAAGATAGTCTTGTAGATAAAATGGAAAAATATTGTTTCTACCAACTCTAGCTCTCAGGATTGGAATATTTAACCAGTATGGATCCCTCCAAACACACTAGAGGATGGTGAGAAAAGTCCTTATAGTAAGCACTTATTATACGCTAGCACTTATTGTGTTTAGTTTTTGTTGTTGTTTGAGTCCGGGTCTCACCCTGTCATCCAGACTGGAATGCAGTGGCACAATTACAGTTCATTGCAGCCTCGAACTCCTGGCCTCAAGCTATCCTCCTGCCTCAGACTCCCGAATAGGTAGGGCTACAGGCATGCTTCATTGTGTCCAGCTAATTTTTTACTTTTGTAGTCACAAGGTCTCGCTGGTCAGGCTGGTCTTGAATTCCTGGGCTCAAGTAATCTTACCTTGGCCTCCCAAAGTGCTGATATTACAGGTGGGAGCCACTGTGCTCAGCCAATTTTTATTTATTTTTAAATACCAAGACTATTTTCCCAATTTGCTGCAGTACTTCCCTCTTACTCCTCCTCCTCTCTCCTATCATTCCCTCTACCACCTCTTCCCCACGATTCTATCTCCCCCAAAAGCACCTAGAATGTTGTTAAATAAGTCTGCTGTGTTTTTCTTCTATAGCTATTCTTTCTCCAGGTACTGCTGAGTTTTGGGGCCCAACATTATTTTTAACATTTTCTATACTGAGTGGATCTCGTTGGATAGATCTCATTGGCCCACTGTTCAAATGTATCCAGAGCTTCTGAGATCCTGACTTGGTCATGTCTCATATTTATTGTCTATCCTGATTTTACGTCTCCCACACATTATATCCACGTGAAAGCAACGCACATCAGAATGAGCTCTGCCACTGGAACAAGACCACACTCGTAGACATGTCTACTTTCTACCAACGTCATCCCTCTTGGGATTAGGATATTTAACCAGTTATGAATCCGATCAAATGCACTGTAAACCAGCCCATATTTCTCTATTTCATCTACAAAGATCTCACAAGAGGCCTAGCAAACTTTTTGCAGAAGTTATTTTCTCTTCTGTTAGGAACCCTATCAAAAAAGGAAATGAGGTCAAGCAGACAAAATTTGTTCACAGTGGACTTATGCTGGCTCCCAGGAATGAATGCTTTCTTTTATGAAGGCTGAGACATCAGCCTAGAATTAGCATCAGTCTAACTGTGGTAGATGCCAATTCTGAAAATTGAATGAATGTGTGCTAGTATGTTTAAGCTTCTAGTATCTCTTTCACTCTATCATTGTTCATTAAATCAACAATAGCTTGATAATCTCACCTGCAGATTTTGCTAGTTCCATGGGTTGTACTTATTTAGACTGGACACACAAACTTCTTTAAGTTAACCGGATGAGCTTGCCTTCCCCTTCGTCTTCCCTAAGTGCTCTTGTGTGCTCTAATGAGACTTCCTGTCGGTCACATTGGACTGTAATTATCTGTCTGTATGTCCATTTTGTCCCTAGTCTATAAGCAACTAGGAAGATCTTTCACAGTTTCCTTATCTTTGTATTTTATTGCTTTGCTTAGCTCTTGGCATATAATGAATGCTCAAAAGACTTGGATAAGCTGAAATAAATAATGGCTAACATCTGCTGAGTGTTTACCATGTGACAGGAATTGTGCTAAATGCTTTATACATACAATCACATTTAATGCTCACAATGACGCTATGAAGGAAATAATATTATCCCCATTTCACAGGTATGGCAATTGTGGTATAGAGAAGCTAGTTAGTTGCCCAAAGTTGTGCAGGATGGCAGAACCAAGATCCAAATCTAGGCAATTTGGCTCCAGGCCTTGGATAGGTTGTCAACTTCATGCAAGGAAGGCAATAGACTGCTAACTCTTTGTTTTTTATCTGATAAAATGTTTTTAAAAAGTAATTTTTATCTATAAATTTGAAAACTTGGATGAAGTGGACCAATTTCTGAAAGAACACAAACTGCCAAAACACACACAAGGAGACATAGATAATCTGAATAGGCTTATCTCTATTAAAATACATTGAGTTAATAACAAATAACTAAGAACAAAAAGCATTAGGCCCAGAGGGTTACACTGGTGAATTCCACCAAATATTTAAGTAAAAAAAAAAATTATACCAACTCTCCACAATCTCTTCCACATAATAGGAGCAAAGGGGGTGCTTACTTACTCATTCTCTGAGACCAAGTATTAGCCTAATGCCAAAACCAGAAAAGGGGGCATGACAAGAAAGGAAAACCACAGACCAATAGCTCTCATGAACATATACATAAAAATCCTCAACAAAATTGTAGCAAATTGAGTTCAACAATGTATAAACAAAATCATACTCCATGAACAAGTAGAATATTTCAGGTATTCAAGACTGGCTCAACATTTAAAATCAATTAATGCAGTCCAGCACATCAAAAAGCCAAAGAAGAAAAATCATATGATCTTAGCAATTGATGCAGAAAAAACATTTGATAAAATTCAACACATATTTGATAAAAACTCTCAAAATGGTAGGAATGGAGGGAAACCTCCTCAACTTCATACTAAGTGGTAAAATACAGGACATTTTCTCCCTAAGATCCTATCTCATCTCTCCTATTCAACATAATACTGGAAGTCTTAACTGGTGCAATAAGATAAGAAAATGAAATAAAGGGTATATGTGTTGAAAAGGAAGACATACATCAAAGAATTGCAAAGTAAAACCACACTTAGATACCACCTAACTCCAGTCAGGACAGCCATCATCAATAACTCAAAAAACAACAGATGCTAGAGAGGGTGTGGGGAAAAGGGAGCACTTCTACACTGTTGGTGGGTGTGTAAACTCGTACAGCCTCTGTGGAAAACAGTGTAGGGATTCATAAAAGATCTAAAAATCGACCTCTCACATGACCCTGCAATCCCCCTACTGGGAATATACCCAGAAGAACTGAAATCACTCTAGGAAAAAGATATCTGTACACACGTTTATTGCAGCATTATTTAAAATAGCAAAAACATGAAACCAACCATGCTGTCCATCAAAAGAGGACTGGATTTAAAAAATGTGGTACATACACACAATGGGATATTACACAGTCATAAAGAAGGACAAAATTATGCGCAACAACTTGGATGGGCTTAGAGGCTATAATACTGAGTGATCCTTCACAGAAACAAATTACTCAGTATTACATGTTCTTATTCATAAGTGGATCGAACAACTATCATAGTACTATAAGAAAGGGATTGGCAGTAGTGGAGAACTGCCAGGGGATGGCGGGGGCGGGTTTGGCAATAGTGGGAAACCGCCAGGGGAGGGGGGAGCACACCTCATCAGTAAGGGTACCTGCATAATGAACATTTGTATACCTAACTCTGAATTGTACCCCACATCTTTAAAATTAAAAATTAGAAAAATAAAAGAAAAGGAACATATAAAAGTATGTTTCATTGTGTTCTGCCCATTTGTTGGCCTCAGCTCATTCTGCTCATTGGCATCACTCTTTCCCCCTCATCTTTATTGGGGTATAATTGACAAGTAAAAACTGAATATATGCAACATATATAATGTGTTGATTTGATAGACATTATAAAATGATTACCACAATCAAACTAATTAGCACATCTATCACCACACATAGTTAACTTTTGTGTGTGTGATGGGGGACAGTTGAGTACGTTTAGGAGATATTTTAATTTAGCAATACAGTTTATAGGCACCAGGCTATGTATTAGATCTCAAATTGGCATCACTCTTATAGGAAGGTTTGACTGACTTCTCTTGAGTATTCTTGATTCTTGATTATGAGAGTTTATTTTTTCCTCTTCTTGAGAGAATACTCTTTTATAACTAGGACTCTATGGACAGATTTAAGCACAGTCGTAGGGCACTGGTGGTAGGAGGCTAATGGGGTAAGAAAATTGCAGGTTTTGGGATGAGCTATCCCCGGTTCTCATCCCAGACTCCCTCTCACTTCCTGTTACTGAATTTTTCTGAGCCTCATCTTCCTCAGTCAAAAAACAAGGGTAATATCTGTCTCATAGTTTTGTTGTAAGTATGAAATAATATAAAGCAATACAAATCATTAGCCCAAGTCTGGCACATGGTAGATAATAAAAACAAGCCACTCTTTCTCACCTTTCCTCTGCTTACTGATGCCTCCGATACCATTATCTCCACCTCTGTCATCTCAGTTATCCCTAGATGAATTTGTAGATCTAACACAAGCACAATTAAAATATCAGCAGGATTATTTATAAATCTAGACCAGCTAATTCTAAAATGTATATGGAAATGCAGAGGAACTAGAATAGCCAAAACAACTTTTCTTTGGAGTTGAAGTCTCACTATGTCATCCAGGCTGGATTGCAGTGGCACGCTCGCTCACGGCCACTGCAGCTTCTGCATGCTGGGCTAGGGCGATACTTCTGCCTCACTTTTCCAAGTAGCTGGAACTACAGACGCACACAACCACGTCCAGCTAATTTTTTGATTTATTGTCGAGATGAGGTCTCGCCAAGTTGCCCAGACTGTTCTTGAACCCGTGGGCTCAGGCAATCCTCTCACCTCAGCCTCCCAAAGTGCTGGAATTACAGGCTTGAGCCACCGTGTCCGGCCTGGACTTCTAACAACATTTAATTTGCTATATATACCATGTATTATCAAAAACTTAATAAACTGCTTCTACTAAGAAGACATCTAGAACATGTAATTGCTGTAGTAATAGGACCTCAATGAAAAAAATGCTAATGGGAGAGAGAATCTGGGGAAATGATGAAGGATTCAATGGAGGTTGCTTGTGTTTGTCTTGATAGGTAAACGAGAGAGTGGGGTAAAGGCAGTCACTGCTGCTACAGAGAGAATATTCTAGAGTCTGCCTTGAGGGCTAGTGCTCAGGGTGGTCTTCAGCATTGCAGAGAATCATACAAATACTTGTTTATACTTGGTGCAGAGAGATTTGGGAGTATGTTCCTAGGGACTGAGTGTGGAGAACAGGCAGGTTGAGCTCAAGACTCCTCAGCCCCAAGCTCATCACTCAGCTTGTGCAAAGCTGAAGACATTTCCAGGCACTTGCCTCTCCCTTCTTTGTGTGCTCCTTGGTTCCTTCCCAAATTTCTCGGTGGCCCCTGCAGGTCTAGTGAGTCTCCTGTCTCCTCGGTGTCATTTGCTTGATGTTCTTGCAAAGGATGGGAAAGCATGTCTTACAGTGTCCAACATTGAGTGAATTGGGACAGGCCTGGGGAGAAACATGGGTGGAACAGTCAGAGGCGAGACCCTTCTAAAGTGATAAAAGCATGAAGTCTGGTCTTTGTCTCTGGGGAACAGGAAATGTACAGGATAGGCCTTTATCTCGTGTTACCTGTCTGTGCCATTACTTGCCCAAGTGTCTTTGCAACAATGATACTCTTTGGAAACATAACACCTCGAACTCTTGGCTTAGAAATATGCTATCAACACCCTGAGACATTGCCTCTGAAGATGGTTGTCTTCTCTCCTGGGTTCGCTTTCTCAGAGATAACACCTGACAACTATTCTATCTATTTTGAATTTTACAATTTCCTTCCTTCTGCTCACTTTGAGTTTAGGCTGCTCTTCTTTTTCTAATTTCTTAAGGTAGAAGATTAGGTAATTGATTTGATCACGCTCTCTCTTTCTCTCATTCTTTTTTTTTTTTTTTTTTTTTTATTCTGGATCTTATTCTGTTGCTCAGGCTGGAGTGCAGTGGCACGATCACAGCTCACCACAGTCTCAACCTCCTTAGGAGATTTTTTCACTTCAGCTTCCCAAGTCACTGGGACTATAGGCATGTGTGCCATCACACCTGGCAAATCTCTTTTGTTTTTTTTTGTAGAGATGAGGTTTCACTATGTTGCCCAGGCTGGTCTCAAACTCTTGGCCTCAAGTGATCTTCCCACCTTGGCCTCCCAAGGTGCTAGAATTACAGGCATGGGCCACTGTGACTGCACCCCCTTTTCTATATACACAAGAAAACGAAAGAACTACTGGGTACCACCCTGAGGTGTGCTATTTTCACTTTTTATCTTTGGTGTTTGAACACATGCCTCAATTCAAAAACTCCTTCCCAACAAAGTCTTTCTTCTTGGCGTGGCTCCTTAGGGGAAGGAGGCAGCCTCTTGCTCAGTTGGGCTCAGTTGCACATGGATCTGTTTGATCACTGTCACCGGCATTAATCGTGAAGGATGGATGGCTGTGTAAGGCACAAAAGAAGCATATTGATAAATCCTCTTGAGAACTGATCAGGAGTTTTGCTGAACTGGCAGCTGAGTTTTTAAAACCACAGACTATTTGCATGTAATGTGAACTGAAATTCACACCGATGATCTCAGGCTCTATTTCAGTTGTCCCTTATTGCCATTGAGATCAATTTATCAGCTGACCTTTTATCACCAATGCTAGTTTCTACTCCAGGAAAAATAGCTGTCTAGGCAAATTTCCCGCAGTATCTTAACCGTTTTGCCTAGGTTCCCTGAAAACTCTGAACTTGCACTGATTGTATGCCTTCTTCTCTGCATTTGCCTACAAATTTGTTCTCAAATTCTGCATTCATAACCAGAGGAAAATGCCTAGGAGAAATTTATAGCTCTTCCCAATAATACTTTCTTTTTTTAAATTTTATTTTATTTTAAAGATGTGAGGTGCAGTTCAGGTTTAGGTATACAAATGTTGATTATGCAGGTACCCTTGTTGATGAGGTGTGCCCCTTCATCCCCTAGCAGATTCCCTCAACTGTCAATCCCACCCCTCCTACTTTGGCAGTTTCCCACTACTGCCAATCCCTTTCTTCTAGTATTATGATAATTGCTCAAGGTCTGCTCTTGAATGAGAACATATGGTACTCTGTTCTTTGTTTCTGTGATAGATCACTGAGTATGATCAACTCTAAATCCATCCAAGTGCTGCGAAGTCCATATGTTTGTCCTTCTTTATGGCTGCATAATATTCCATTGTGTATATGTACCACATTTTTTTTATCCAGTCCAGCTTCGATGGGCAACATGGTTGGTTCCGTGTTTTTGCTGTTGTGAATGGAGCTGCAAACAAACATATGTGTGCAGGTATCTTTTTTGTAGAATGATTTGAGTTCCTCCGGGTATATTCTCAATAGGGGAATTGCTGGGTCATGTGGAAGGTCAATTTCTAGTTCTTTCAGATACCGCCACACTGTCTTCCAAAGAGGTCGCACTAGTTTGCATTCCCACCAGCAGTGTAGAAGTGTTCCTTTTCCTCCACATCCTCACCAGCATCTGTTGTTGTTTGTTTTATTAATGATGGCCATTCTTACTGGAGTTAGGTGATATCTCAGTGTGGTTTTGATTTGATTTCTCTGATGATGAGTGAGGCTGAGCACTTTTTCATGTGTCTGTTGGCTGCCCGTATATCTTCTTTTGAGAAGTGTCTATTCATGTCTTTCGCCTCCTTTTTTTTGTTGAGCGTCAAAATCGTGTTTCTTTTCTTTATTTTACTCTTTATTTTTTTTGCTTTTCGCCCACTTTTTAATGAGACTGTTTATTTTTTTTCCTTTCGATGCATTTTTAGTTCCTTGTAGATCCTAGATGTTAGGCCATGGCAGATATACAGTTGGCAAATATTTTTTCCCACTCTGTGGGCTGTCTCCCTGCTCCCTTGATGGCTTCTTTTGCTTTGCAGAAGCTCATTAGTTTGATGAGGTCCCACTTGTCTATCTTATTTCTTAAGGTATGGGCAATTAGGGTGATGAATAGGAATTAGTTGCCAGTTCCAATTTCCATAAGGGTGTCTCCTGCATTTTCTAAGATTCTTATAGTTTGAGGTTTAACATTTAGGTCTTTGATTCATTTAGAGTTAATTTTTGTGTATGGTGATAGGTAGGGGTCTTGTTTCAATCTTCTGCATGTGGTCAACCAGTGTTCCCAGCACCATTTACTGAATAAGTCTTCTCTCCCCAGTAGTTGTTGTTGGAGGCTTTGTCAAAGATGGTTGAGAAATTGAGGCTTTGCTTCCAGAATCTCTATTCTGTTCCATTGGTCTATGTGCCTGTTCTTGTACCAATACCAGGCTGTTTTGATTACTGTAGCCTTATAGTACAGTTTGAAGTCTGGAAGTCTGATACCTCCTATTTGTTTCTTTTGCTAAGGATTGTTTTGGCTATTTGTGGTCATTTATGTTTCCATATGAATTTCTGTATTGCCATTTCCAGGTCTGAGAAGAATGATTTTGGTAACTTAAATAGGTATTGTGATAAATCTGTAGATTGCCTTTGGTAGGATAGACATTTTAATGTTGATTCTTCCTATCCATGAACATGGAATATATTTCCATTTGTTTGTGTCTTCTTGGATTTTTTTGAGCAGTGTTTTATAGTTCTCATTGTAAAGGTCTTTCATGTCTCTGGTTAGGAAGATGCCGAGGTATTTCATTTTTTGTGTGGCTATTGTGAATGAGATTGTGCTTTTAATTTGGGTCTCTGCCTGCTTGTTGTTGGTGTATAGGAATGCAACAGTCTTTTGCGCATATATTTTGTATCCTGATACTTTGCCAAAGTCCTTTATCAGTACAAGGAGGCTTTTGACAGATTCTCTTGGGTTTTCAAGGTACACAATCATGTCGTCAGCAAAGAAGGATAACTTGACTCAGAATGAAAGAAATGTTGGTATTATCGGATCAGAAATTTAAAATAATTATATTACTATGCTAACAGTTTTAAGGGAAAATTGGGCAACATACAAGATCAAATAAATAATATAAGAAGGAGGTGGTAAGTTTAAGTGAGAATCTAATGATAATACTGAGCTTATCAACACCATTACAGTGAGGGGGCGGTGGGTGGGGGCCGTGTGGGGGTGGGCAGGGT
>CAUYQG010210106.1:0-20170 GCA_963574415.1 Tarsius wallacei
GACTGGAGTGCAGTGGCTGCTCCCGGCCACTGCAGCCTTGACCTGCTGGGCTCCGGCGATCCTTCTGCCTCAGCCTTCCAAGTAGCTGGAACTACAGGCGTATACTACCATGCCTGGCTAATTTTCGATTTATTGTAGAGACGAGGTCTCACCAAGTTGCTTGGGTGGATCTTGAACCCACAGGCTCAGGCAATCCACTCACCTCGGCCTCCCAAAGTGCGGGATTACAGGCTGAGCCACCGAGCCCAGCCCTTATTTATCTCTTAAAGTGCATCCTCTCCTCTCTGTTCCCACCATCACTGCCCTGGTTTCACACACTCATCGCTTCTTCTTGGATTATTCCAAGTTTCCTAAATGATCTCCTTGCCAACCCAAATCAGTTCTCATTCTGTTGCCAGAGGAATTTTTTAAAAGCAAATTTTATTACATCTGTACTTGTTTGCAATTCTTCAAATATAGGCTGTGCCTTTGGGATAATCATGGCTGGATGCCTGGGCTTTGGGATCCTTGTTCTAGCCTCACCCAGCTGCTTCCATCTTCTTACAGCTAGACTTGCAATTTCCCCAAGCACCTAGGCCCCATTTGTCTATGTAATCACCCAGGCCTCGGATCTTTAAAGCACATTCACTGCCCATGAAGCCCACAGCTGGTGGCCTATAAAGGCCCCAGCAATCCTCTCTTTCTTGCACAAGCTCTTTGCTCCAGGCTTCATCGCTGCACCTAACTTGTTCACAACTTCCTTCACTTCACCCTCCTTTCCAACAGTTGGCTTCCTCAGTGATCAGCCGACCTTGTCCTTGGGTACTGCATATTTCAGATCAGCCCTCCTAAGAACACAGCCTGGTGTTGTCTTGCCAGGCTCAGAGGTTACTAAACACATTACAAGTTGCTCTGCAATAGAATCTTTAATGACTGCATGGTATTCCATTGTGGTTGTTCCATAATTAACCAATCACCTATTTTTAGATGTTTAAGTTGTTTCTAAGATCTTGCCTATTAAAAATAAAAGCTAGAAAAATATCCATGTCACTAAAACTTTACAAACCTAATGATTATACACTTAGAATAAATTCCTAAAAGGTGACCTGCTTGGTTAAAGAGCATACATGTTTCAAGGGCTTTTGATGCATATTACCAGATTATTGTTCAGAACAATAATATCACCATAAGTGAACAAGAAGGATATAAATAATCCCCTCTCCTTAGCAATATGAAGGATTCTTGCTTTTTACAATTTAATAATTAGCACTTTGATACAGGAAAAAAATGATGCCTTGCTGTTTTAATTTGCATTGATTTCATTTCTTATGAGAATAAATATTGTTTTTTGGCTAATCATGGTTCATGACCAATTTTCAGGCACTATGAAACAAAAAGAATCTTAACAAGAACAATATAGACCTCAGTCTGTGACTCTATAGACCTCTGCAGGCAGTACCAGCATAATTAAATAGTATCACTTCTGTGGTTCCACAAAAATTACAAATTTTGAAATTCTTTTTTTCATATATGTGCACCATTTCAGAACTCCGTTAATGGTAATAAGAAGTTAAATTAAAATCTTTTGAAATAAGAGAAGCGATGCTGTTTCTTTTTTTTTTCTTTTTTTCTTTTTTTGATTTATTGTAGAGATGAAGTCTCGCCAAGTTGCCCAGGCGGGTCTCGAACCCACAGGCTCAGGCAATCCACTCACCTCAGCCTCCCAAAGCGTGGGATTACAGGCTGAGCCACCGAGCCCTGCTGCAATGCTGTTTCTAAAACAGCTGTTTATTTTAGAAACCTAAAAAAAAATTATTCAAGGTTATTGTCCAACTTCTGCCGAAGGAAAACAAAGAATCCTAATGGCCATTTTAGAAATCAAAAGCTGTTCTAGTCTTTTATTATTCTGTAGGAAAAAAGCTGTACTTTTCTTGTGGGAGTTTTGTGGAAGACAGAGTACATAGAGTTCATAAATAAATAAATAAATAAATAAATAAAATTCCAAGTCCTACCTGACTGAATAAATCCCCTGTTGGCAAGGGGACTCCAGAAGCACTTTGGAAGCCAAGTTCCTGCCCTTGACTGACAGAATGGGAGGTCAAACATACTTTGATATTCCCTGTTCCTCACTAACTACCATTAAGCTTTCTTCCCTAAGGGCTACACAGAAAGAAACCAGCCCTTACCAAGGACTCCACATTGATAACATTGATTAGTAGCTTATGTTCCCAGGTCAGAACAAACAAAAATGAGATTAATCATTCCTTCACCCTTCCCCAAGACACTTGCTTCCTCCATTTTCCTTATCTCCAAATGTTCACCTTATCTTATGTAAAATGTAGATTTACAGAACACTAACTAAAGTTTCACAAGTATGTAATAATTAGCCTCGCTGGTGCCTGCTTCCTTTCTTTTAAGGAAGATTTGTAAATTCTAAACCTCCTAGGAACATCTTTGTATAAAACAGCCACAGTTGCATCTGTGACCTATGTTTTTCCAGGGTGTGCCCTCAAGCTGGCTCAATAAACTTCAATGATTTGAGACTTTAAGCTTCTGTCACTCATTTTGATGGTCACCTACATGAATTTGGTGTCTGATTTATCAAGCCATAGCTTCCAGCATGGCAGCAACACTCCATCATGCGGTGTATTGGTCTTGAGCAGATCCTAACGTGTAAATTGGGTGAGCAGGTGGCTATCGCTCCTGGTGTCCCCACTCCCACCACATTGTCTTCTTACTTTCAGCTATGCTTAAGCCACATGAAGTGCTCTTTATGATCAGTTGACAGAAAAAGAAAAAAATATGAAGCTAGTTTATAGATGCTTCTGCATGGAAAACTGGAAATAGACTCCTGCAATGCAGCAGCCCCACCAAGGGATGGAATTCCTTGCAGTGAGCAGAATTCTCAGCAGGATATTTCATTGCCCATTTTGCCCAAAAGAGAGATGGCCTAAGGAACAGCTCTATAACAACGCATGGATTGGGGCTTATGATTGCCAGGTCAGAGATGTGAAAGGAGTAAAATATGAAGATAGATAATGAGTAAGTCTGGAGAAAGAGATATGTGAAAGAATTTCTCAGAGTGTCAGGATATTTGTGTCCTATGTAAATGCTCATCAATTTTATTGCCAGGAAAACTTTCTTTACCCAGGTAAACATGACAACTCTCCAATTTCCACACTAAGAACCTTATGATCAATTATTTAATGCCAAATATTCCTGTGGTTCAAGCTATTATAATTACCCTACCAGCCTTTCTGCCTATTAAAATAATCAACCCAAGTTGTGTCTAATAATTTGGTGGTATTCATTAGACTCTGCCACTGAGATGTCATCATAGAACCTATTTCAACATCAGTGTTTTCCAATTCCATCTCTTGCATACAAAAGGTAGCTGCATTGGTGCTTTTCAAATATATTGGTACTACCTTCACTAATGCTTTTCTCAACACTCTTATGACAGGCATGTCTTTGCAGCTGGGATGGCTGAATGAGTAATGCATAACAAAATCACTCTAGAAAAGAACAATAACTTAGAGCCTTCTGAGCTATATGAGATATGCCAAATTTATCAGGCCCAGAGAAACAGTTCCAGACTATGAGACTTCAGTCATGCACCTGCTTAAAGACATTTTGTTCCTGACTAGCTGCCTCACCCATTATCTTCAGGTTCCTGGAATTTGTGATATAAAAAACAGTACATAGTCAATCAGTTGCTTGCTATTTTAATGTAAATTCTTGTTAAACAACTCGGGAATTGCCTCTTCATTTTTTCCTTTAAAATTCACTCGTAGCTGCTACTAATCAGAGTGTATATTTAGAGCAACTTGAACATACGCTCTTAGGGACCATCCTCAAGCATTGGGTTCTGATAAGCTCTATACTTAATCATATTTTCTGAATCCTGTATTTAAGGTTGACAATTCTCATCTCCCTAAATCTTTCCATTTCTTTCTTTACAATAAATTTCTGAAATATTATTATTATTACTATTATTTAAGAGATGGGGGTCTTGCTATTGCTTGGGCTCAAGCAATCCTCCTGCCTTGGCCTCACAAAGTGCTGGGATTACAAGCGAGCCAGCACACCCAGCCAGGTTTCTGAAATCACAACTCAACATAGGCCAAAACTGAATCTAATTTTCAGTCTATCACCAACAAAAAAAGAAAACAGAACTCTATCAGCTGCACATGTTAGACACTGAATACAGAATCTCTAGTAAGTGTACCTATATAATAATTTCAGTCTAACTTTGTTTTCCTACCTCCCTGAGGTAGTACCCTTGTAATTTCATTCCACATATATTCCCCCAGATTTTTGCCAATAAAAACTAGTTTTGAGCCGGGCTTGGTGGCTCAGCCTGTAATCCCGCGCCTTTGGGAGGCTGAGGTGAGTGGATTGCCTGAGCCCGTGGGTTCGAGACCAGCCTGGGCAACTTGGCGAGACCTCATCTCTACAATAAATCAAAACTTAGCCGGACGTAGTAGCGCGCGCCTGTAATTCCAGCTACTTGGAAGACTGAGGTGGAAGGATCGCTGGAGCCCAGCAGGTTGAGGCTGCGGTGGCTGGGAGCGGCCACTGCACTCCAGTCTGGGCGATGGAGTGAGACTCCAACTCGAAAAAAAGCAAAACTAGTTTTGCAGGCATGGTGGCTCACGCCTGTAATCCCAGTGCTTTGAGAGGCTGAGGCGAGAAGCTTGCCTGACTCCAGAGATTTAAGACCATCCTGGGCAACTTGATGAAACCTCATCTCTACAATAAATACAAAAAAAAATTAGCCAAGCATAGTGGTACGTACTGTGGTTCCAGCTACTTGGAAGGCTGAGGTGGAAGGTCTACCTGAGCCCAGCAGATCAAGGCTGCTGTGGCCATGAGCATGCTACTGAATTTCAACCTGGGAAAAAGAGTGAGACTCCTACTCAAAAGCAAAGCAAAACAAAGGAAAAAACTAGTTCTATTTTGTAACTTTTATTGCTATGCAAGCCCTCTTGCTCCCAACTTTAACTTTGTAATTGGCCCTTGGGCTCAGGGATGAATGTCTAGGAATGCAACTGTTGGGTCATATCATTGTATATTTAGTTTTGTAAGAAATTTCCAAACCATTTACAATATGGCCATATCATTTCACATTCTCACTACCAATGTATGAGTTATCCAATTTCTCTGTATCCTCATCAAAATTTAGTGTTGCCATTATTTTTTGTTTTAGCTATTCTGATAGGTGTGTAGTGATAGCTTATTGGGGTTTTAATTTCTATTTCTAGTTGGCTTAGTGACTAATGATCTCAAACATCTTTTCATATTCTTCCTTTTTTTCAGTCAGAGTCTTCCTCTATCATCCAGGCTGGAGTGCAGCGGCCTGCTGGGCTCAGGCAATCCTTCCACCTCAGCCTTCCAAGTAGCTGGAACTACAGGTATGTACCACCAAGCCCAGCTAATTTTTTTTTGAGTTATCGTAGAGATGAAGTCTTGCCAAGTTGCCCAGGTTGGTCTCAAATCCCTGGGCTCAAGTAATCCTCTCACCTCTGCCTCCCAAAGTACTGAGATTACAGGCTTGAGCCACTGCACTGGGCCTATATTCTTTCTTTTTATCTGCATATCCTCTTTGAAATGTCTCATATCTTTTGCATATTTTCTTTCTGTTTTTTTTTTTTTTTTTGAGTTGTAGGCTCACTTTCTTGCCCAGGCTAGAGTGTAGTGGCACACTCATGACCACCGCAGCCTTGATCTGCTGGGCTCAGGCAATCCTTCTGCCTCAGCCTTCCAAGTAGCTGGGACTACTAGCACGTCTGGCTAATTTTCTGATTTATTGTAGAGACGAGGTCTCGCCAAGTTGTCTAGGGTGGTCTCGAACCCCTGGGCTCAGGCAATCCTCTTTTGTGTATTTTCTAAATGAATGATTGATACTTATTTTATTGGTGTTGAGTTTTAAAAAGCTTTTAATATATTTTATTTACTCATTCTTTACTGAGTAAGTAGTTTGTAATTTTTTTTCTTTTTAACAGTGTGTAGTTTGTCTTTTTACCCTCTGCACATGGGCCTTCACAAAGCAAATTTTGATGGAGTCAATATTGGTCCATTCATTGTAACAAATATACAATCCTAATGCAAGATGTTAATAATAGGAAACTGTTGGGGGTGGGGGCTGGGAGGGAATGAAGCTTTAAGCAAACTCTGCATCAAGAACAGAAGTAGTCTTTTACACTTCCAGAAAATTCCATTATAACTCATCCTCATTATTCAGGCCCAAATCTAGAAACATGGATTTCTTTCTTTAAACCACATGTCCAAACTACACGTAACTACAGGTAACCTTGAGGACAGGGATAATAGATTATTCATTTTTGTGTCTCCAACAGCTAACTCAGTGAATGTCTTATAGTGAAACTCAAAGCTGTGTGAGGATAAACAATAGCTTTCTTTTAAAACTTTGGGCTTTTAGCCAATCACATATAGTCATGACAGACCACATACATAGTGGTGGTTCCATTAGATTATTATACTGTATTTTTACTGTACATTTTTCCATTTGTATGTCTACATTTTTCAAATAAATTGTGATGTCATTCACTTTTTTATTTATGTATTTTTATTGATATGTAAGTACATATTTTCAGGGTACATGTGGATAATTTGATACATTCATAAAATGAGTAAAGTTTACTGCACCATTTCCATTTTTAGATATACTTAGATATACAAATACTTACCATTGTGTTACGGTTGCCTACAGTATTTTGGTACACTGATATGTTACATAGGTTTATAGCCTAGGAGAAATACCATTTAGCCTAGGTGCGTAGTAAGCTATACCATCTAGATTTGTGTAAATACATGCTATGATGTTTATGCAATGACAAAATCACCTAGCAGTGCATTTCTCAGAATGTATCCCCAGTATTAAGTGAGGCATGCTAGAATATAAGCCTACATTATTATTATTATTTCCAAAAACATCTAATGTTACTTTACAGTGGATTAACAGAAGTGGATCATTTGAAGAAAGGCAGGTACTAGTTCTCCCAGTCAGATCACTTTTGGGATGTTGCATTTGGCTCCAGGTATCACATATTAAGATGTCTTAGCCGGGCTCGGTGGCTCAGTCTGTAATCCCGTGCCTTGGGAGGCTGAGGTGAGTGGATTGCCTGAGCCCGCGGGTTTGAGACCCGCCTGGCCAACTTGGTGAGACCTCATCTCTACAATAAATCAAAGAATTAGCCGAGTGTGGTAGTGCGTGCCTGTAGTTCCAGCTACTTGGAAGGCTGAGGCGGAAGGATCGCTGGAGCCCAGCAGCTCAAGGCTGCAGTGGCCGGGAGCGGCCACTGCACTCCAGTCTGGGCAACAGAGTGAGACTCCAACTAAAAAAAAAAAGTCTTAATCTTAACTGCTGTATTTCAGGTTAAGATAGTTTTTAGAAGAGGGAAACCAGGATGGTAAAAGTACAGACCTATGCCTAGTGAGGAACCATTACAGAAACTAAGAATCTTTACCTTTAATACAGAAGTCATGAAAGCCCTCCCCAAATAGCTAGAGATCAGCACATAAAAAAGAGGCTATGCTTACTCTTGTTAGCTATCAAGAAAAGAATCAATGGTAGGAGGTTTAGAGACCAAGCTCTTAGTTCAGCATAAGGAAGAACTGCTTAATGGTTTTTCCAAACCAGTGTTCTGCAAAACACTATACAGTACTATGTTAGGTTAAGCAAAGTGTCTTGTGTCTTGACTGCAGGATATATCAGTCTTTAATATGCAATTGTTAAGAAGAAATGCACTACTCCTCATTTTCCAAACATATTTGTCCATAGACACTTTTATGTATAGAACTGTGTTAACATCTCTTGAGACAATATTCATAGAACAGTTTGGGTTAAGGCTGCTAGAAAATGAACAGGCTATCTTCTAAAAAAACAGAGTCAGGTTCACATCAAGATATCTGGGAAAACTGGTTGGTTTCGCTGTCACTTCTGTGCTTCTGAAATGTTGGTCATTTGAACTGAAGTACATAAAGCTTGAGCAATTGGAACAAATTCTCTTACCTGTTCCATTAACAATGTGAGACCCAACAGTTTTCTAGATGAGAATAATGTTGTAAAACCAGTGGAAATGAGACTCTCTAATAGTGGTTCTGAACATTTTCCCCTAACAACACACTGCACAGTCACGATATTCCCATGTCTGTCCTCTGATTTATTTCTTGTGTGCAAAGTAATTTTTCTAAACTTTTTTTATTAACACACACAAATAAAAAAATCCCATGTTCTACAGCCCCCCACCAACACAGATTTTGATAGGATCCTCATATGGCACTATGCCCCTCTAATAAGCATTTCTACTTTAGAACTGCAAACCTACAGTGTTAATATAAGCTTTTATTTTTTAATAGAGAATTTCAGAAGGCCTAAAGGAAGCAATGGTGTTTTAAGATGATGGCAAAAAGTAAATCAGGAAAAAATATTAAATCAGAACCATTGCTTTGAGGCTAAATGGGATAATCTAAAAAGTAAGTTGGACTTAAAATTAGCCAGGGATGGTGGCGCATGACTGTGGTTCCAGCTACTTGGAAGGTGGAGGCGGAAGGCTCACCTGAGCCCAGTTGCTGTGGTGGCCCTGATGTGCCACTAAATTCCAGTCTGGGTGACAGAGTGAGACTCTGACTTAAAAAAAAAAAGAAAAAAGGAAACAGCCAGTTCAGCAACACTGATAAGATGAAATTGCGAGATTGTAATTACTGCCTATCTATACAACCCTCCACAGAGGGCATAGTCCAGGGTTGAAACATCATAATTCCTAAGAGGAAGAATGTGCATCATGAAGCAATGAATTGCTCATCAAGATTTCTACAATTGATACCTGTTCTTGTTCTCCAGAACCATGGTTACAAAATGTTTATTGTCTCTAGTCTGGTTTCCAGGACCTATCTATCAGTCCTGAGAAAGGGGTATTTGGATGAGTAGATAAAATACTGTAATAATCAAAAAGATATATCTTCTCCTGCGTGTTAATAAAATGGCACTCACAGCACGTGCCTGTAGTTCTAGCTACTTGGAAGGTTGAGGCAGAAGGATCAACAAAGCCCAGTAGGTCCAGCCTAGGCAACAGGGTGAGACTCTGACTCAAAAAAAAAAAATGGCATTCACTGTCCTACCATCTATATTGAAAAATGTACTAAGATCTTTTCACACGTGGATAGCTGACAAGTCAGTTCCTGGTTGAACCAGATCATACCATACATACCCATCCTTCAAGTCCTTGTGAATAGCATAATTACATTGCTTATATATTTTTTAAAAACTTAAAATACCATTTCTTTATTATTCTGCAACTTTGCTAATAAATTGGCACCTCAGAAAATAGAGTGATCAGTTTTAAATAGCAAGTACCTGTATAGGAACTCCCACATAACTTTGCATACCCACAGAGATTGATCTCAATTATACATTTGTATTTTCATGGCTATTTGGAAACTCCAGGCCAACTTCAGCAACACTGCACAAGATTTACTGAGTTCACTGATAGATGGGAAGACATAGAGTCTCAGGGGCTTTGTTTAATTATGCACTGGAAAACCCAGTTCCAAAACTGCCTCCATCAGGAAAGAAAGATGGAGAAAATCAGCTTAGAAATGATGCTCTCTCTCTCTTGCCTAACTCAGTAGAAGAAAAAAATTCTTGAAGGTGATGGCTTATACCGAAGTCAGGGATCGGGGTCAGGATAAGAGTCCAGGGAGTCATCAGAACCTTGTCTTCCTGGTCTCCAGATTGATTGTGTTCCCTTGGATGTGGGGAGTCTGCTTGTCTGCTGGACTCTGCAAATCCTCTGGTTTACAGAGACATAGTTGTAGCCCATGATGGAGACGATCAGGCAGACCACCAGCAGGAGGCAGGAAAACAAAACGAACTCAGCCCACTATAGGGAGAAATAAATATAAAAGAATATGGAGAAACCTGAAACTAAAGGGATCTTTATAGGATGAGGACTGGGGAGCAGATTGCCTGGGATCACCAATTTAGGTGGACATTTGCTGGAAGAAGATTGGGCTCACAGGCCTCTCCTCACATAGATTATGGTAGTCATTACTGCCACTTATAAATGTCTATTTTCTTGGCAGAGTGTGTATCTAACCCATCTCATGTCACAGCACTGAGTAGGGATACCGAAGGCAGAGAGATGAGGGGAAAGGGAGCAAAGAAAGATGGAGAGAAAACTTTGGGCAGACAAGAACTCCTGCTTCCCTCAGAATCATACCTGTACCAGGTTACTGAACTGCACCACAAGCACAATTATATTCCCAACTGCAACTGTCAACAACCAAGCTGCCTTGAGTACAGATTTCATGCTAGAGGGAGTCTAGGAAGGACATGAGTTTGAAAGTAAGCAAACTCCTTTCACCACCTTCATGCCCCATGCATTTGTCCAGGAAACTTCTCCCATATTTCTCACAAACTTTTTCCCAGATTTGAACTTCCCTCACTAAGTTCAGCTGTCACATTGATTCAAAGGGTGGCAATAATGTGAACAGTAAGAATAAAATGGAGTTCTTCACTGAATATTTTGATTCATTATAACATATAATCTTCATTACAACTCTAAGTGTTAAGTTCTACTAGTAGTCTTATTTCAAGTAAAAAGAAAAATAGCATTACAGAGATGATAACTCACTTGCTCAAGGCCACACAGTAGGTCATCCAGCCAAAATTTGAACATGGGCAGTTGATTCCCCAATTTTGATTTTAATTTTTTGAGTCAGGGTCTCACTCTGTTGCCCACGCTGGAGTGCAGTGGCATGATGATGGCTCACCACAGTCTCCAATTCCTGGGCTAAAGTGATCCTTCTGCCTCAGCCTCTCAAGTAGCTGGGACGACAGGTGCACACCATCATGCCTGGCTAATTTTTCTATCTTTCATAGAGAAGCAGTCTTGCTTTTTTGCCCAGAGTGGTCTCAAACGCCTAACCTCAAGCAATCCTCCCTCCTGGGCCTCCCAAAGTGCTGGGATTACAGACGTGGGTCACCATACCCAGCCAATGTTATTCTTTCCTAGAGCCCAAAAAGCATGGACTCCTATGCTACACTGTCATAATCTGGGGAGTCAAGATTTTCAGGTTACATATGTTCAGAGCCATATATAAAAAACCCAAGGCCAAAAGAGGTGGCGTCTTGTCAGGGATCACATACCTATTTAAGCAGGTGTTAGAATTAAAACTCATCATCCTTCAAGCAATGTCTCCATTTATACTTTCATTTGCAAAAACTTACCTGAGAATAAGAAAACTCAAGTCCTGTGACAGAGAACATGCCCAGCTGTAACCAGGGCATATTGTGGTAGCTGCCATGCAATGTATATTTTGTTGGCTGGAATGTCTTCCATCTTCCAGGCCTGAAGACCATGATAGGTGCTCTTAGTGTAAGAAAGTGAAAATGGGCTTGTTAGTAGCCTCAAGTACTGTAGCCTAACTACAGAATCCTGTGATCTTACATTCATCCCCTCTTTGTATTTTCATTCTTCTGTTACCTTTAAGAAATTGAAGGCTGGGCTCGGTGGTTCAGCCTGTAATCCCAGCACTTTGGGAGGCCAGACGAGTAGATTGCCTGAGCCCGCGGTTTCAGGACTAGCCTGGGCAACTTGGCGAGACCTTGTCTCTACAAAATTAGCTGGGCATGGTAGCATGTGCCTATAGTTCCAGTTACTTGGAATGCTGAGGCAGATAAATTGCCAGAGCCCAGCAGGTCGATGCTGGGGTGGCCGTGAGTGTGCCATTGCCCTCTAGTCTGGAAGACAGAGTGAGACTCTGACTCCAAAAAAAGAAAGAAAGAAAGAAAGAAAGAAAGAAAAATTGAGTATTTCTACACAATTCCAAAGTTTTGGAAACTTCTTTTGGTCATACTGCACTCACTCTCCTGGCTTCCATCAGATCTCATTATTGACAAAGACCTTAAATGGCAGGACCTTTGATATTGCAGTTTGGATTTTCACCATTTTGACCTATATACATTTTAAACCTGGACATTTTAAACATAAAATACCATCTGAATTATACATGTCTCTAATATATTTTATTATAAAGGGAATAACATTTTAAAATTATACCATGAGATAAAAATAGCAGAGTTAAAATACCAAGGTAAAAAGTCCTTGACATCAAAAGTCTGACATCTAAATTATCTTGATTCTCTGAGTCAAAAGGCCATTAGGTACAAAATAGTAAGTTAAGAGTCCTGTTTTGCTCTAATTGATAGTATAAACAATATCTAGGCATCTGTTTGTATTTACTCAGCATAAGAGAAGACCTTGACAATATCTTCTAAATCAAGGTTAGATACTTAAATGCTCATAGGTAGGTAATTAAGCAAATAAAACAGACAATGGAAATGATGTGGAAAATGGATAGCACAGGTCCCATCTTAAGGGCATAGCCACTACAACACCTGCCAGTTGACACAATAATACCTGTTATGAAGTCTTCTGGCTTTTTGTTTTCCAAGAAATATTAGTAATCCAACTTCTTAAGTAAAATCTCTTGAATCTTAAACACTGGCAATTAATTCATTTATTGTTTTTATCAACACTGAACAACCAAGAAAAATGGTACTATGGAAGAAGCTGGGCCCCCAGACTCCCAATACGTGACTTCACTATAAATGCTTATTAGAACCTGGCATTCAGAAACAATATATATGGCCTGTATCTTGAGTAGCATACAAGAGACAAAACAAATAAAACAAAAATGGAATAATACCAGAAATGCAAGTGTTATGGGTTGAATTGTATCCCCCAAAATTCATATGTTAAAGTCTTAACACCCAGTATTTCAAAATGAGACTTTATCTGAAAATAGTGTTGTTGTATATGTAATTAGTCAAGTTGAAATAATAAGATAATGTAGCCAGACCCAGTGGCTCACACCTGTAATCCCAACACTTTGGGAGGCAGAGGTGAGAGGATTGCCTGAGCCCAGAGATTTGAGACCAGGGTTACCGGGCAACTTGGCAAGACCTCATCTCTACAATAAATTAAAAAATTAGCCAGGTGTGATGGCTCACACCTCTAGTTCCAGTTACTTGGAGGGCTTGAGGCAGAAAGATTGCTTGAGCCCAGTAAGTGAAGGCTGTGGTAGCTGTGAGCATGCCACCGCACTCTAGCCTGGGCCAGAGTGAGACTTTGACTGAAAAAAAAAAGAAAAAAAAGATAACTTAGACTGTCCCTAATCCAGTATGACAAGTATCCATACAGAAAAGGGGGGAAATGGCCATCATTAATAAAACAAACAACAACAGATGCAGGCAAGGATGCAGAGAAAAAGGAACACTTCTACACTGCTGATGAGAATGCAAACTAGTGCAATCTCTCTGGAAGACAGTGTGGTGAATTCTGAAAGAACTAGAAATTGGCCTTCTATATGACCTAGCAATTCCCCTATTGGGAATATACCTGGAGGAACTCAAATCATTCTACAAAAAAGATACCTGCACATGTATGTTTGTTGCAGCTCTATTCACAATAGCGAAAACATGGAACCAACCATGTTGCCCATCGAAACTGGACTGGATAAAAAAAATGTGGTACATATACACAATGAAATATTATGCAGCCATAAAGAAAGACAAACATACGGACTTTGCAGCAACTGGGATGAATTTGGAGTCGATCATACTCAGTGATCTATCACAGAAACAAAGAACAGCGTACCATATGTTCTCACTTACAAGCAGACCTTAAACAATTATAATACTATAAGAAAGGGATTGGTAGTGTTGGGAAACAGTCAGGGGAGGGAGCGGGATTGGCAGCTGAGGGAAACTGCTAGGGGAGAGAGGGGCATACCTCATCAACAAGGGTACCTGCATTATCAACGTTTATATACCTAACCCTGAATTATACCCCACATCTTTATAATAAAATATAAAATAAAGAATTTAAGGATAAAAAGGGAGGGAAATTTGGGTACATAGAAAAAACATCATGTGACAATTAAGGTAGATATTAGGGTGATTCTTTTATACACCAAAAATATCAAATATTTCTAGCAAGCTACCAGAAGGTATGAGAGAGTCATGAAACAGATTATTCCTCACAGCCCTCAGGAATCAACACTGAGCTCAGACTTTTCCATAATTTTTTTTTCTTCCTCTTCTCCATAAGTGTGAGACAATAAATTTCTGTTGTGTAAGCCACTTGTGGTATTTTGTTATAGCAACCCTGGAAAATTAATAGAGTTAAGTTGGCTTAATATGTGAAACTAAATTAATATAATAGTCCATATCAATAGAATAAAGGACAAAACCACATTATTATCTCAATAAATGCAGAAAAAGCATTTGATATGACTCAACCCCTGTTCATGGTAAAACAAACAAACAAACAAAAAACACTCAACAAACTAGGAATAGAAAGGAGATTCCTCAATCTGATAAAGAGTACCTAGAAAAGCCCATAGATAACCTACTTATGATAAAAGACCAAATACTCTCTCCCTAAGAGGATGTCTGCTCTCACCATTTCTACTCAACATTAAACTACAGGTTCAAGTCAGAGCAATTAGATAAGGAAAAGAAATAAAGGCATCCATGTTGAGAAGGAAGTAAAGCTATCTCTACTTGCTAATGACATGATCTTGTATGTAAAAAGTCTAAGGGATCCATTAAAAAATGTTAAAACTAATACATGGGTTCAGTATTAGTCGTGAGATACAAGATCATTATTAAAAAATCTATTGTATTTCTGTAACATGTATGAAAAAATCAGATTCCATTAAGAAGAGCTTCAGGTCTGGCATGGTGACACAAACCTGTATCCCATCACTTTGTGAGGCTGAGGCAGGAGGATTGCTTGAGCCCAGGAGTTCAAGACCAGCCAAGGCAACATGGCAAGACCTTGTCTCTATTAAAAAAAATTTAAAAATTAGCCAGGCATTGTGACACATGCCTGCCATCCCAGCCACTTAGGAGACTGAGGTGAAAGGATTACTTGAGCTCAGGAGCTGAGGCTGTGGTGAGTTGTGATCGTACCACTGCATTCTAGCCTGGGTGACAAACTGAGACCCTGACTCAAAACAAACAAACAAAAACTTCAAAAAAGAATAAAATACCTAGGAATAAACAACAAAATAAGTGTAAAATTTATCCTCTGAAAGCTACAAAATATCATTTAAAAAATTAAAGACCCACCCGGGCTTGGTGGCTCATGCTTATAATCCCACACTTTGGGAGGCCAAGGTGAGAGGATTGCCTGAGCCCGCAGGTTCAAGACCAGCCTGGCAACTTGGCAAGACCTCATCTCTACAATTAAAAAAAAATTAAAGACTCAAATAAATAGAAATACCACCCATGTCCACTGATAGAACACTTAATATTGTTAAGATGGCAATACCACTCCCCAAAATGATCTTCAGATTAGGTACAACCCCTATGAAAATCTCAGTTGGCTTCCAATTCTAATCCAAACCTAAAATTCATATGAAAATTCATGGAACAAACCAATCTTAAAAAAGAACAGGACTAGGTGACTCAGTCTCTTAATCCCAGCACTTTGGGAAGCCAAGGCAAGCAGATTGCCTGAGCCTGCAGGTTCGAGACCAGCCCAATTTGGCGAGACCTCGTCTCTACAATAAATAAAAAATTAGCCAGGCATGGTAGCGCACACCTGTAGTTCCAGCTACTTGGCAAGGCTGAGGCGGAAGGATCGCCTGAGCCCAGCAGGTCAATGCTGGGGTGGCGGTGAGCATGCCTGTCACTGCACTCCAGCCTGGTGACAGAATGAGACTCCAACTCAAAAAAAAAAAAAAGAACAAGGTCAAAAACTTGTACTTTCTGAATTCAAAATTTACTACAAAAGCAACAGTAATCAAGATAGTATGAGCCAGAAGCAGTGGCTCAAGCCTGTAATCCCAGTACTTTAGGAGGTGGAAGTGAAAGGATTGCCTGAGTCCTGGGGTTCAAGACCAGCCTGGGCAACTTGGTGAAACCTTGTCTCTACAGTAAGTCAAAAAATTAGCCAGGCATGGTAGTGTGAACCTGTAGGCCCAGCTAATTGGGAGGCTGAGTTAGGTGGAAAGATCACCTGAGCCCAGCAAGTGGAGGCTGTGGTGGCCATGAACATGCCACTGTACTTCATCCTGGGCAACAGAATGAGACTCTGACCCAGAAAAAAAAAGACGGTATGGTACCAGCACAAGGATAGACATATAGATAAATGGAATGGAATTGAGAGTCCAGAAATAAGCCTTCACATTTATGGCCAATTGACTTTTGACAAGAGTTGCCAATACCATTCAATGACGGAAGAATAATCTTTTCAAGAAATTGTGCTGGGCCACCTGGATATACACATACAAAAGAATGAGGTTGGACTCCCTAACTTACAACATATAAAAAAGTTAACTCAAAATGAATTAACTATAAAACTTGTAGAAGAAAGCACAACCATAAATTCTTGCAACCATGGATTAGGCAATGGGTATGACACCAAAAGCACAATCAACCAAAGAAAAAATAAGTTCTTCATAATTAAAAACTTTTGTGCTTCAACAGATACCATCAGAAAAGTTAAAAGACAACCTATTATGTGAGAATTTTCAAATTATATACCTCATAACAGACCTTTCTAAAATATATAAAGAATGTTTACAGTTCAATTTTTTTAAAAACCCAGTTAGAAATTGGGCAAAGGAACTGAATAGATACTAATCCAAAGAAAATATACAAATGGCCATTAAGTGAAAGAAGCCAGACACAAAAGGCCATGTATTTTATGATTCCATTTATATGAAATGTCCAGAATAGGAAAATTTATAGATGGAAAATAGATAGTGGTTGCTCAGGACTAGTGGTTTGAGAAGAAATGGGAAGATACACACACATATACACACACACACACCAGGAAAGGGTGAAGAGGTGGCTGTCACATTAATAATAACAAAGCTACTTACTTAATAATTACAAACAGATACACTGCATCAATGTCTAGTAAACCCAAATTCAGAGAAAAGTCCCCATCTTCTGTTCTACAATGCACAGCAGGGTATCTGGAACAGGATGAATTTGGGTTAGAATAGACATCATGAGCCAGGCTCAGTGGCTTAGCCTGTAATCCCACGCCTTGGGAGGCTGAGGTGAGTGGATTGCCTGAGTCCGCGGGTTCGAGACCCACCTGGGCAAACTTGGTGAAACCTCATCTCAACAATAAATCAAAAAATTAGCTGGGCGTGGTAGTGCGCACCTGTAGTTCCAGCTACTTGGAAGGCTGAGGCGGAAGGATCGCCGGAGCCCAGCAGGTCGAGGCTGCGGCGGCCGGGAGCGGCCACTGCACTCCAGTCTGGGCAACAGAGTGAGACTCCAACTTCAAAAAAAAAAAAAAATAGACATCATGGCTTAGAAAAGCATTCCCACATCCAGGGGGAAGTGATGGTAAGAAAAGAAAGCAGTGAAGCCACCATTTCTCTTTCTAGGAGTAGGTTATTTTCATGCCAGATTTCTGCCCCTGATTTGAGTTCTTTATTGTCTGTCATATAGATTATTTTTTAAAACATCAGCCTGAATAAAGAAGGTGCAAGTCACCTTTTGTGGACTTCAGGCCCTAGTAAACTTCCCCATACTAAATCTTAGGATTTAGTGGAAGGGCATAAAACAATGAAGCTGACAGGATAAACTTGGAAGGTACCAAAGTACCTCCTTTGGTAGGAGTAGGAACAAATAGCATACTTTGTAAAACTCACAGAGATGGGCTCTGTAAACTATACAGTAAGGTCTTTACAGCAATCATGATCTCAATATTATCTGTGCAGAAAAAAAGTAAGGGAAGGAGGCAAGAGTTGAAAAGGAGCAGGAATTTGTCTATACCTCAAAATTAGCCCAGATGTACCTAAGTTCCCCACCTATACAAAGATAGCATTTAAAAAGCAATTGTCTCTACAATAAATCAAAAATTAGCTGGGCATGGTAGGTAGCACGCGCCTGTAGTTCCAGCTACTTGGAAGGCTGAGGTGGAAGGATCACCAGAGCCCAGCAGGTCGAGACTGTGGTGGCCGGGAGCGGCCACTGCACTCCAGTCTGGGCGACAGAGTGAGACTCCAACTCAAAAAAAAAAAGCAATTGTTGATAAAAGTGAAATGTCCATAGGGGGAATACTCTTACTCTCCTCTTGGCACAGTTCTGTAACCAGACACACCATAGTCTTCACCAACATCGAGGGAGATATCTGCACCCAGAGAGATGTTGACATCTTTATGCAAAGTGTTAACAAACCTGAGGACAGAGACATTATTTACATATCAGACAAACACACCCAAACAGGAACACCTAATAAAAGAGGGCAGGAGGCTTTTCTGTTTTGTTTATTACTAGATCCCCAGTGCCTAGAATAGTGGCTGGCACATAAAAGGTTCATGATGGGTCAGGTGTGGTGGCTCATTCCTGCAGTCCCAGCACTTTGGGAAGCTGAGACGAGAGGATTGCCTGAGTCCAGGAGGTCGACACCAGCTTGGACCATTTGGTGAGACCTCATCTCTACAATAAATCAAGAAAAATTAGCTGGAAAAATGAATGAACTCACATGTAAGAAGTAATCAATCGTCTCAGCTGTCCCTTTCCTCTTCCTGAAGTATTAACTTTTACCTGTCACATCCTCACCAGATCTCTAGCTGGATGGACACTATCATGATTACCCATGACAATCTGAGTTTCCTTACTAACTCAGCTTAGGTTGTTCCAATTTCTTTTCCTTATAATGATGGAATTCATCAATTGAGACTTTACTAAGAAAAGTAAGATAACTACATTATATAAAGACATAACAGTTTTATATAAAACTGATATCTTTTTATAAATGAAATCTCATTTCACTTACACAAAACTCAGACTCCCCGCCCACTGTTATCATTGTTTTGAAGTCTTCAGAAACTTTGGACCCTTCCAGAACCATCTTTCTTTTTTTTTTCAAGTTTTAAAACAAAGTTTATTAGAGAAAGAAGAGAGATATGCCAGAGCTGGCAAGGGATAGAGAAACCACCCAGAACCATCTTTCTAGTCTTCTGAATCTAGGCTTCTAGATTGTCTCCTCAGGATGGATTTTTGGTACATTTCATTTTTGATAGCTTTTGACTTGGTCTCTGGCCCCAGGGACAAGAAAGGCAGATCCCTGCAAAGTCTTGAAAGTTGACTGCTGAACTTTAGCTTATCCAGCAGTGCCCTAGAAAATGCCCCTTCTGGAGACCTGGACTCTCTGGATCTCTGGTCTCACTGTTGTCTTATTTTGAGCTGTTTACTTTTTCTGAATATTATTCAAAAGCAAGGTGTTATGACTGTTCTGTCCTTCAGTGAAATTCAGACTTTACATTAAAAGTTCTCTAAAATGCTGTTCTCAACAGTAACCACCTGATCTTAGAGGCCAGAGGCAAGGTATCTCTATTTCATGCCTAACTCCTGCCACAGAAAGCAGGTGATTTCTTTGGTGCTTCATCCCTATAACTGTCCCCCAAGCTCTTCAGCCTTATCTGGATTTAAAACCAAATCTTTGCTAGACCGAGTACTGCCCCCAGTGTCTTTCCACCTCCTCCTTCTGCAGCGGCGGTGGCGCCAGCAGCAGTTAGCACTGGCAACTTGAGGCTGCACACCGGGCAAGTCCTAGGGTGGTGCTCGGTGGAGAGAGGGGCTCAGCGCCCCGAAGGGGTGTGTGTAAGGTGGGGGCAGCCAGCTGGGACCAGTTGGTGGCCCTGGAAAACCTCCCACACACCCACACCCACACACCCCTTTTGTGTTGCAGGCTGCCCCTCCGAGAGCAGAGGTGGCGGGAGTACATGTGTGCCTTGCGTCCACGTGCGCCGAGAGCAGTGGGAACCGAGGCCGGCACCACCTCCTGGTCCTCGTTCCAGATTTGTTGCAACTACTTTCTCCCACCAGCTTGGTTCCTTCCCATTCTCCCTGAAAACCACAGTTTCCTGGCAGATAGCAGGAATATTATGGATTTAAGAGCTACTCTTTGGACTTCCACCAAGATGGCGACCAGGCAGTTGTCTGTGAGACCTCCGCAGAAGAGGACACAGAAAGACTCGGACTCTCTCCCTGGGAGCCCGCTCCCCACACGGAACTTGGCCACTGACACCACAGAGACATCACAGTAGACCGGCAGTAGAAGAGGCGCCGCCGCTGCTGCCACTGATCATCACAGCGGGATGGCGGCTGGCCGCCACTGCGAGCAGC
>CAUYQG010210109.1:0-29865 GCA_963574415.1 Tarsius wallacei
GTGGAAAACAGTGTGGTGATTCCTAAAAGGTCTTTTGAGAGTGTCTTGTCCAATGGCTTCCAAATGTCAGTCATTTAGTGTCCTTGTCCCCAGGTTCTGCCCTGCAAATTCTAGGTCAGAAGACTTAGGATTGGCCTATGAGTAGGAACTGAGGGTTTGCACTTTCCACACATTTCTGGAGGATTCTGATACACACACAGTTCCGCAGTCACTGACCCAACCCAACATCAACATTTTTCTTTTTGGGAAACTGAAATATAATCACTTGCTTCTATTTCACATCATGCCGATAACGGCACCCACACCACACCAAGCACTTTACGTATGTTGGTACCTTGTTTAACCTTCCGGGATAGTCCTGCAATGGCGGTTGTATTTGCCTAAGTAGAAAGATAAGGATACTGAGGCTCTGAGAGGACCAGGAACTTTTCCATGGTCACACAGTTAGGTGATGAACATGAGAAGGCAGCCGTGCCTCCAGGACACCCACTCCCAGGGGATAAAAGGAAGGGCTTCTTCTCATAGCCCTTTAAGTCAGCATGGTCTGGCCCATGCCTGATCCTCACTTCATCCCACAACTCTCTTCACTTCAGTCATGAAGCTCCAACACACTAGTCTTCCTTCAGCTCCTCAAAGAAATGTGCAAAGCTTTTCTGATCTCAGTATCTTTGCACATTTTGTTCTAACCACTCAGCCAGCTTTCCCCCAGCTCTTTATATAATTATCTTCTTTTCACTTATGCTACAGGAAGAGTAATACTTGTGTCTGAATGTCCATGCACACACATACACACTCAAATACACACACACATATAAATATATACACAAATAAATATACGTATGTGCAAATGCACGCACATATACAAATTCACACATATATACATGCTTAAGCAAATATACACACACAAATATACACACATATGTACAAGTAGACTCGTATAATACACACACTCAAATACATACACATATATAAAAATACACACAAATACACACATATGAACAAATACACACATATATAACTACAGCTATATACACACTCACATACACACACATATATACAAATACACAAATATACACCTGTATATAAACACACATACAGAGAAGCACTAAAGCTTCTTTAGTGACCTCCAACGCTTGGAGGATAGCAGCAAGAATCCTTAGCAAGACCTGGAGAGCCCTGTGCTACCTGTCTCCCCTCCTCTCTCCAGATTCTTCTAGCACTAAGCTCTTCCTCAAACCCTGGCCTGGCAACCCCTTGGCCTTTGGATCCTGGAAGCCTTCTCTGCTGCCCCCTGTTAGGCCTTGGCATACCTATGCACTTTTGGTTTTGTTCTGTTTGGGACCCCTGGAAGGCTATTGCTACCCTTCTTCTTTTAACTGATGGCTGCCCAGCTGTAAGCATCATTTTCCGGGGAAACCTCCCTTGATCTAACTCCAGTGAACCTTATCGGTCACCAACATATCCCTTGTCATTTCATAGCTTTAACTTTTAAAATTGGTTGTCTCTTTTTCTAAAATACAATACAAGGTTTTCCTCACCATTAAGTTCCAGGAAAGTGCTTGGTACACAGTAGGTACTTGATGAGTACATTTGGGTGATTAAATTAATGATTCACTTGAGTACATGCTTAAAGGTCTTCCTGACTGCTTCCTAAAGTAGGTTTCCCTATGATTACTTATTTATCTCACTCACAAAAATGACAAATTATTTGGTGAACATTTACCCTTCTGTCTCCCCATGGGAATAGAAGTTGCATGAGGGTGGAAGCAGTGTCTGCCTTGTTCACTTCTAGAGCATGGTTTGGCATGTAGTTCGTGCTTGGTGTTCACTTGCTGAGTGAATCAAAACTCCAGATCCTCAGTTCACAATTGTCTCCACTTGGCATGCAGACTGCAGCCTCCCCCTGGTAGCACATGGACCCCCTCACACTGTGACATTGGGACTTAATTTTCACTTTTTGGATCTTTGTTTACGCACATAGAGAAAGAAAAGTGAGATCAGATGAACTCAAAGTGTCCTTCCAATGTGGACATGCAGAAATTCTAGGATTTGCTATTTCTTATAACTAACAGATGGCATTATTATACATTTTTATTACTTCTGAAGGGCATATAGGACCCCATAGTGGTTGAACTTTATTTTTTAAGCCGGTGTTCAGCAACACTGTTTCCCTCTCCTAATGCACATGAAAAATGAAGTCAAGTTCAGACTCCAATCTCACGAGTTAACCCAGATTTTTAAGTAAGACATGCTGGGAGATAAATCATCCCAACTTTTATGAGATAAAGTCTTGGCAGTAAAGAGAAGGCATACATAAATTTAAGGAGACTTTACATGGAACAATTTACAAAAGGAACCATTTTATCTTGCGGGCAGGATGTAGGGAGTCCATAAAGGAAAGTCTATGTCCTGAAGCTAGTGACAATGGTGATCCCTAGGTATCCCTGCTCTGCAGGGCTGGTGGAGGTACAGCTATTGATACAGATAAGGGTGAGCTGTGATCCTGAGTCAAGGAACACAGCCAACCTGTGGAGATCTTGCAGGGAGAGAGTAAAAAGAGGAAACACCTTGATTTGACCACCTGTCCTTCCTCCCATCTCTTGTTGGAGCTCCCTATTAGCTAAATCTCTCCTGGAAGCAGAGGGCATGCAGTCCTTTGGTGCACTTTGTAGCCAGTACCTGGGAGTCAGGGTTTGGTGGAAAGTGTAGAGAGTGTGTGGGAAGGGGCTACAGGGGTGAGAGATGGGAGGTAAGGAGATAGGAGTGGGGGAGATTGAAAATTACAGCACACAACTTCAGGAAGATATCAAAATGCAACTGAGAATAGAGATAACCTTGAATTGCTCTATTTATAAAGGATATCATTTGCAAACATCAGCATTTTAACGGTTATTAGTTTCAAATTACTTGCAAAACATTACTAAATCATTTGAGGTACATCAAAGAATCCTTACTCTGCTGTACTGGGAGAGTTGCAGAAAAGATCATTTAACTGGAATGTATGGAATGTATATGACCTGCTTTGTTCCTGACAAATAATATTTCTAGAATGCAAATATGTCCATTTGAAAACAGTACAATGATCTAAAAACAGTTAATTTCTTTGCAATATCATCTCTTGCATGTATTTTCTTAGATTCGCCTTCCATTCTAGGAAATAAGAAATTGGATATGTAACACATATTTACAAAATTTGCAATTCAATTAATTCATGGGTTTTTATCCATCAACCACAAAAGCATCTGAGAAATACTGCAATCCTTGTATTATCAGCAAAAGCACCATTATAGGATTGCAGTGTTGTATGATTTAGCCTCCCACCCCCCCTCATCTATGCTGAATGGACTTGATTAATGGGGCATAGTGTCCAATTACTCACAACACCTCTTTCATATCACTCTTCTATGCCACTCACTATGGAAAATTATTCTTCAATTATATTTTTACCTCTGATTGTGACAGAACCAAAGACGTACTAGGCAAACATTCCTTCCAAGAATTACTAGAAGAGCTAGATAATTTATCTATCATACACACACACACACACACACACAATTATATTACACATTACAATTCTATGGACATATAATAAACCACCCCAATATATGCATTTTATATACACACATATGTATATACCTTCTATGAATATATAATAAACCACCAAAAAACTTAGGGGCTTAATCTAATCAAAATCATTTGTTTTCTTGAGATTCTCAAATTGGGGCAGAGCTCAAGGGGAAAAACTTATCTGTGGTAGGCAGAATAATGACTTCCCCAAAATGTCATCTTCCAATCCCCAGAACCTGAGCATTTGCTAAAACTAAGTCCAGTGATTCTGTTATGTAATATGACATGAAGCTAGGGAGATGTTTCTGGATGATCTGAGTGGGCCCAATGTAATTACATGAGCCCTTAAAAGCAGAATAGGAAGACAGAAGGGGAGGTGTAAAAGATTCAAAGCACATGTTGTTGCTAGCTTAAAGATAGAGAGGACCACAGGAAAAGGAACTGAATTCTGCCAACGACCTATCTGGACGTCCCTGGAAGTGGATCTTCTTCAGAACCTCAGGTAGGGAACACAGTCAACACTTGATTTTAACCTTTTGAGACTCTAGGCAGAGAATCTAGCTGAGCCATACTGTGCCTCAACTTTTGATCCATGCAAACTGTGAGGTGATAAATGCATTTTGTTTTAAGCTGCTAAATTTGTGGCAATTTATTACAGCAGCAATAGGACAAATACACGGTCTTTGCTTCTGTGGCATCCACTGGTGTTGGAAGATGTACTTCCAACTTCCTCTCATAACTGGCAAATTTCTATGGAAGTTGAACTGGAACTGTCAGCTAGAACCTTGGCTCTCTTTGATACAACCTTCCCATGTGGTTACTGGGCTTTTCACAACATCATGCCTGGGTTCTGAAAGGGACAATTCCAAGAGCAACCAGAACATACCCCAAAGCACATGTGCTAATGAAACCTCTACTTGCAAGACAAACGTCACATTGGCCATATCTAGTCAAATGGCTAAGCTTAGACTCAATGGAGGGGACCACACAAAAATATGAATACCAAAAGGTATGGCTCATTGTCACAGTTGACCATGGTCTCCCTTCTGATTCCTAATGATTCCGCTCATTCCCACATACAAAATAACAAATCACTTTTAGCCCAGAAATTGTCAAAGTTTCATCCCATAATGACATCAGCCTCTGGTGTGAAGTCTTCAGGCATACCTGCTCTCAATCAGAAGTCCTGTAAACTAGAAAGAAAAGTTCTCTGCAAACCACTCCCCCTAACACATTCAACAATAATAGTAAAGCAAGAATAGGAAAACTGAAATAGACACACCAACCAAACAGGGGCAAATGGAAGACACGTGGCAACTGCTCAACATAGCAGCTCTATAGTCTAGTGGGGCACATGGCAGTAGATCCTTGCTGAGAGCCAAGCTCCACTCTTGTGAGTGGATCTGCATGGCTCTGGGCTGTTTACTCTGTACTCTGAGTCCTTATGCCTTTTCCATAAGAAATGGCTCACATTTACAGCTGAGATTTCTCAACCTGCTTCTCATAGAACATTGAAAGCTCAGCAGGCTCTTTTTAAAAATCTCTGTCCTTTTTATCCTCTTTTACCTTTTCTTTCAATGCAACTTTCTTAAAATCATTGTAGGTTTTCTATGACTCTAACTGGAGTTCACTTCGTTAGACAAAAGCCCCTCCCCACCAAAGTCTCTTCAAATCTTTTGATACTTTGTGCTGTCAGTCTAGGTACTATCGGGAAATTCCATTAAGATTTTTAGAAACCCTTTTATCTAGTTGAGAAGTCCTAGAAGACATAGCTTTAAACTTCTTAGGAGATTGTTTGCCTAGTTAAGTCTAAAAACCTCCACTCTAAGTTTTTTTGAAGCCATAACTAAGGGTCTTACAGTTACACCCTTGAACTGATCTTGACCCTGAAGCTATCTATGTGTTACAGGTTGTTCCTTGAATTTAATTTTCACCTAGATGCCATTTCTTATGTTGCAAATCTTTTGCTAGAGGAGACTAGGGATGAGAAACACTTTTATTTTTAAACCCAGCAATTTCTGGCTCCTTTATATTCTCCAAATTCTGCTTGAAAACTGAACATTTCCTTATTTATATCACCTTCTTCCTCCGTCTGTACTTTATCACAGGCAGCTAAAAAAAAAAGGCAGTTGGCATTTTCAACATTCTGTCTGGAAATCTCCAGGTCACATCTATAAGATTATTAGATAAAGTTCTTTCTTCCACATTGCCCATGTGATAGTTTCATTACTTTCTCTGCTAGTATATAATTCAGATACCCTTTTGTCCAACCTCCGATTGCAATTTCTTTACTTCCTTTCCAGCCTTTCACTACCCAGTCCTAAAGCAAATGCCAAGAGTCTGATGTTTGTAATGTCAGCAATTCATTTCTGTGCCCACTTCTATTTTAACTATATATCACTGCCTAAGTAACCGCCCCAAATATCAGTGGCCAAAAATAAAGGTAATCATTTTCTCACAATTCTGCAATTTGGGCAGGGCTCAGTAGGGATGGCTCATCTTCCTCCACTTGGCTCCAGCTGGGGAAACTCAAAGCAGGCAGGAGGATCCTTTCCAGATAGGCTCCCTCCCACGTCTGGCAAGTAAGTGCTGGCCGTTGTGTGAGACCTCAGCCAGGGCTGGCAGATGGGTCTGCAATTCTCCACAGTCCCTCTCCAGCGGCTAGGTCAAACAGCTTCCATCTGGGTTCTGAGAGGAAGCACCTTAGAGGTGAGTACTCCTGGAGACCAAGCCTCATCTGAGCCAGCATTAGTCATTAGTCATGTGATCAAGCCAAGAGTCTGTGTGAAAGGTGTCTAAAAAAATGCACTTGGGCCAGGAAGCACGGTTCATTGCATGTGGGCATGCATGTATGTGTGCATGAATGTGTGTGTATGTGTATATAGACAGTCTACCAAGGAAGTTTAAATTTAGGGACAAAAATCTTAGTGAAAAAAATGAGGTAAATCCAAAATAGAATTGGGTGCTGCTTGCTTCACCTGAGCCATTTTATGTAAATACAAATGACCAAGAACAGCCAAGACAATCTTGAAGAAGCAGAACAAACATGGAGGATATTACTAGATATTAAGATACAAAGTTTCACAACTGAAACAGTGTAGCAATTGGTGCAAAAATAGGCAAATAGAGGAATTAAATAAAATACAATTTCCACTAACACATACACACACACAAGCTCACATAAGTGAAATAAATAAATGAATGATTCAGTATCAATTATATATCCATATTTTAAGGATATAGCTATGGATCCCTTTTTAATCACATACATAAAATCCATTCCAGATAGATTTTAGATCTAAGTGTAAAATAAGCATTGATATAAATTCTAAAAAGCAACATTCGACAATGGCTTAATAGTATGGTGTAAGCAAAAATTTTTAAACAGGAGAAACATGTGCTAACCATAAAGTATTTTTAAAAAGATAAATTTGTCTAGGATTTAATTAAGAATTTCTATTCATCAAAACACACCATTAATAAAGTAATTTTGCAAGCCACAGGTGGGAAAAGATGATTATCTGACAGAGTACTCATATGCAGAATAAATTAATCTTTTAAATCAATAAAAATGAAAGATAATTTAATAGAAAAATGAGTAAGAGATTGAGCAAAGCACTTTGCAAAAGATTATATCCAAAAGGCCAGCATGTATATGCAAAAGTGTCCAATCTCTTTATTCAAATGCAAATTTAAATCACAGTGAGATCCCAGTTAATGTCCCCTTACCTCCAAAGGCTAAAATGCAAATGACTTACAATACTAAGAGCTGTGAGGATTTGTCACTGTAATGCTCACACTAAGTTGGGAGGGGTGTAAATTGTTACAACCATTTCGTAAAACTATTGGCAGTATTCATAAAAACTGAATACTTTATCCCCCAGAAATTCCATTCCTAGGGAATAACTGAGAATTATAAGAGTGTTTGCTTACCAAAGCCATGCATAAGAATTTTTATAGTAGCACTATTTGTAACAAAACTGGAAACAAACCAATGTTCATATTTAGTGAAATGGATAAACAGATGTGGTATATTCACATAATGTAACACAAAACAATGAAAAAGCTAAATATTGCCATCCCTAACAGCACAGATAAATCTCAGAAAGATAATGATGAATGAACAAAACCAGACACAATGAGGCACACACTATATTGTTCCATCTATGCATGTGTCTCCGTGTGTGCGTGCATGCATATGTACTTAAAATACAGGAAAATATCATCTTTGGTGATGGGAAGCAAAGTCTAAGTGTTGGTGGGTTGTGGTTATCTTTGGAGACGGGGATTGTGCTGGTAAGGGAATCTGAAGGAGCATTTGGGGCACTGTTACTGTTTTTGTGCTTTCCTTGACCTGGGTGATAGTTTCACAGGCAGTTTTTACTTTGTACAAATTCATCCAGCTGTACATTTTTATTTGGGCACTTTGGGATTTGATTTTATGCTCACCTAAAAGAAAGTTTACTTTAAAAATGTTCTTTAGTTATGAAATGTGTGATCATAAATGATTTCATAGCAATTCCAATTTTGGGATGCTTCTGATGTTTAGACTCATTCATAAACTGTTTAGCCATCATTTCTTTATTCAGTCATCAAATATCTACTGACCTCCTGCTATGCACAAGGGTCTGGTTTTATAACCTGGGGAAACATCAGTAAGAGAAAACAACAGCAATGCCTTTACTTATGGAGCTTACATTTCATTATACCTTATTAACTAAAGGGTTATTTTCTATTGGGAAAACTTTGAAAATAATCTTTTTATAACACCCTTCAAACTCCCTCACTAGTATAACAGTGCTTTTCTGCCAAAACCTTGAGCAACATGGTTATTGCTGCCAGACGTGGCCCTAAGAAACAGACCCACTCTGGAGGATTCTGAAATTTAATGGATTACACATTTAACACATGCACATCTTATCTCTTCACTAAGAAAACAGGAGACATTGATGAATGTTGTGTGTGGTGATATCACAAGTACTCAGAAATCCTCTGTAACTAACATGATGTGTGCCAGGAGAGATGTTGATTCAAGAATTGAATCAAAGAATCTCAGCCCACTTAGCTGAGATTGAACCATGGGTTGGCAGATTCTGACCCACCTGGAGAGCATATCTAGAGAAAATAGCCTTAAAGACTTGAATGCTCATACAGGTTATAGGTAGAAAACAAAAAAAGTCTTTATGGCAATTCCAAAGGATTCCCTTTTCCCTTGTAGTTGCAGGTCAGATGTGAATGGGGGTTAAGGTCACAGCCTGTAAGGATCACTGAATCATAATGACAATTACATAATTCTGCAAATCTATCACACCAACTTCAGGGAACTGATAGGGAGAGATTGAGAAACCCAAGTCTGGAACATTTGGATAAACACATTCTAGGCTGAGAACTATTGAACTCTCAGATCCCTTACAGTGATCCGTCCTTATAGTGAAAGCAGCCCTTTTTTCTGTGTGAGGGAACCAGTCTCTCCTTGCATTAAAATTTTTTAAAATGTTAAAATAAAAACATTTATATGTCTATAGTTACTAATAATATATAATATTCTTGAAAATCAGGCAAGGCATGGTGTCTCATGCCTATAATCCAAGTGCTTTGGGAGGCTGAGGTGGGAGGATTACTTGAGGCCAGGCATTTGAGACAAACCTGGGCAACATAGCAAGATCTCATCTTTATAAAAATTTGTAAAATTAACTGCATATGGTGGCTCATGCCTGTAGTTCTAGCTACTCAGAAAGCTCAGATAGGAGGATTGTGTGAGCCCAGGAATTTGAGGGTACAGTATATGATTGCACAACTAACTACACTTCAGCCTGGGAGACAGAGCAAGACCCTGTCTCATAAAAAAACAAAAAAAAAGAGAAAATTTCTGGAAGTAGATTTTTAGTGTTCTCATCACAAAAAAATAACAAGTATGTGAGGTTATGAATATGCTAACTAGCTTGACTTATTGGTCCCACAATACATCACATTGTACATAATAAACATGCTATTTGTATTTGTCAATTTAAAAATAAATTAATTTTTTAAAATATATGCTTATAGAAATTTTTCATTGACTTCAGAAAGGGTGGTTGATTCACCAGGGGGCATCCCCTAACACCCTTTGCCTCTGAACTTAAAAGTTCTATTTCAGCAATGCCAGAATGAGGAAATAAAGGCATTACTGCAGATGTACCTCTGTATACCAATCAAGTTATAACTTCTTTCTATTCTTTATTGTCACAAGTCCTAGAAACATGAATGGGAAAGTGATCTAAGGGTATTAGACTTAGAGGATGAAATATAACATTGGATTGCACCACGTTACTGATGTGGGACACTTGCCTAGGATTAGATCGTTAATGCGTTGGGCATGGTAACAACCCTGTGCTTGGTTAGCTAACTAAACAATGTGCTAGATAATGGCAGTTACTCAAAGAGGCCAACAGCAGGAATATCCCAGATAAATGTAAAAGGAGGCACCTTTAGGCTTAGTTGAACAGGATCTTAACAGATTTATTATGTGCAATTTGTTGTGATGTCCCCCAGCACCTCCTGAAGGACAGTCCCTCCATGAAGACATTCAGACACGCCTGTGGTTAAAGGGTACTGGTATTCTTGAACAGCTCTGTGGGGCCAGATTATGATGAGAGATGCTGCCTTGAAATCAGGCTTCCTGACTTGAAAGGAATCATGGGAACTGGGAGTGTTAGAGGCCATGTGGCAGGTCTTAATTATCAGAGATAAAGTAGGCACAATTACCACAATAAGCCACAAGGAAGGAGAGGCATGCCTGTTTTGACAGGAGTTTTAACAAGAGTTTTATTGCAGCAATGCCAGGATGGGGAAAGGTTTTGACAGGCAAGGCTATGAGATGATAGCTACTTAGTCATGGAATTACTGGGACTTAAGTTTGCAGCCTCTTACAGCGCTTTTTGAAATATATATATATATATATACACAGAAACATTCCAGGTCTCTAGAAGACACACAGTGGATTTAAGTCACGGTCGTGGGGATGTGTTGGCCTTGACTCAATTCTCAAATATGAGCCTGTTCACAGAGTCAGATCCCCTTCACAGAGGGGAGCCAATTCCCTCTCAGAAAAAACATAAAAATGTAGCCATAGGTATATACCACAAATTGTTATTCAGAGAGTCTGCTCAGGGGCATGAGTCTAGCACACAGAAAAATGCTCACAGATATATTGTATCAAGGAGTCTGGTTTTTAACTTGGGGTGAAAGGATATCTATCAGGATTTTCATCAGTCTTAGGATTTCAACTACCTTACCACAGTTATTCTTGAGCCCATTTAGATGGTTGCTGAGATAAGGAATTCAGAGTCTTGAACTAAAACAACAATTCTAAATACAGAAAATGGGGATTGGGTTAAAGAAACATTTAAAGATGACAATTGTCAAGCTTTTTTGTTTAGTTGGATATGAGAGGCTTAGAAAATAAGCCCAAGAGATAAGGCATTAATCCAAAGATGAAATTATAAAGTAGTGAGGGTCCTGTATACACTCAGGATGGTTTAAAATTCAGAGAATGAAAGAGAGCCACTGAAGAATTTTAACTAGGAGAATTAGATGATTAAGAATAGTGTTTCATCTGAAAGATACATGAGAGCATCTACAAAATACTTTTGCCGGCAGGCAGACACTCATGAAGCTCCATCAGAGTGTGTTAAAAATTGTTAGCCTTTAAAAATCATCTGTTTGAAATGGTAACATACTTCTGCAAAAATGCAAAGATGGCTCAATACCAGAAAATCTGGTAATAAGATTTAGCACATTTACATACTAAAGGAAGAAAAGGAGTGAGCCTCTTAGCTAATATGGGAAAAGAAAAGAATAGAAAAAACTCAAGCACGAGTAACATATTTATCTATGAGCAACAACTCTCTCTAAAATGGGAACAAAATGAGCTTCCTTAACAAGTGTGAGAAAGAAACATATGAGTTGCAGAGCAATAATTTATTAGGTCACATTTAGAGATTTAAAAACATTCCATTAAAAAAATGGAATAATGTCCATGCGAATGGTAAACAATTCAAGGTATGAGTCACTTTATGACTGAGAGAGATCAGAATGACTCTAAATATGCATACAGAGAGGTTTCCATCTATCGGCAGGACTTCTTTTCATGTGTAAATTAAATTAAAAAACAAATCTGAAGTAAGGTGTCCAAATATTAGTATGTGATGAGTTGCTACTGAATGCATTATATTATTTTCAGTAGTACTGAAATATATTTGAAACACTTAAAATTAAAAAGCAGGAATACACAAACAGGTTAAAGAAAATATCCAAAGGGCACACAAATGTGTATAATAAAAAGTAAGTGAATTTCTCTCCCACCTCTAACCCCCAGTGTCCCAGTCCCTGTCCCTCTCCCCAACTACTTGAAGAATTTTGCAGAGATGTTCTCTGCATAGCAAATGTTTTACTAAATGAGGTATATGATGTGAATGGTTTTTACCTTCTTTTTTTCCTTCATCCATTTCAATATTCAAATAATGCTAAGCAAGGCAGAACGGGCTTCTTCTCCTGACCAGTTGAGGCCTTCCCCTCCCTACAGCAGGCCCCCACCCTGCCCTTCTGGTCTCTTCCTTGCTCCAGTCTACTCCTCACACTCCTGCCAGGTGCAACTTCCTCAAGCAGAGGCCTGCCCAGACATCTCTGAAGGCAGGACTGGGAGTCAGAGCCCCTGGGTTTCACCACTTACAGCTGTGAAACTTTGAATGAGTCACTTAAGGTGACTTACTCCATTCCTTCCTTACTTCATACTGGTTGTTGCAAGGGTAAAATAAAATTATACAGGCAAAGTGCTTAAAGCAATGACTGATGGTTGAACATTCAATGTATGTTTGCTGCTATCATTATTATTTGCTTGTGATGTTTACTTATAAATAAACCATACAAGCTGACATTCAAGACCTTCTGAGATATGGTCTTATTGTATAAATAAGATTGTCCAAGGCCAGGTATGATAGCTCACACCTGTAATCCTGGAACTTTGGGTGGCCAAAGCAAGAGGATTGTTTGAGGCCAGGAGTTCGAGACCAGCCTGAGCAACATACCAAGACCTTGTCTCTAATTTTAAAAACAAATAAAGAAATAAATAAGACTGTCCATCTTACCACCAATGTGTCTCTCTTGACTACCCACTGACTCCTTGCCTGGGCTCACTGCAGTTGGTCCTCGGTCATCTCTGGGATTGTCCTGTTGCCCTCACCTGTCCTACTCATACCTGTCTGGCTGCTCTTCCCCTCCCTCAACATCCTTACATGCTTCTGCATTTCACTTGTTACCTCTTCTCCAAGCTTATGTCAACCCTCTGTTTAATGGTTTGCTCGGCCATCTTGCTGGGAGATCTCCTACGGCCCTCTGGCCACGGTTCCCTTCTGTTTACTGATGACTCTTAAATCTTCAGTATTTCCATCCATACCTGGACAGGGGACCCCAGACAGATGTGTCTGCCTCCTGTCTCCCTCCTCCTCTTTCCACAAACCTACTCCCCTACACAGTTATGCCTGCCTGGCCTTTGTGAATGACCGCACCATCCTGTTCACCTTACATCCAGCTTATCATCTGTGAATTATATCACAAATTATACCACATCTTGTTACTTATGCCATATTTTAATTAATATATTCTTTTTTATTTTTTTGAGTTGGACTCTTACTTCGTCATCCAGGCTGGAGTGCAGTGACACGCTCACAGCCACCCCAGCGTCAACCTGCTGGGTTCAGGCACCTCTACCTCAGCCTCCCAAGTAACCAGAACTACAGGCATGCACTACCACACCAGGCTAATTTTTTGATGTAGAGACGAGGTCTTGCCAAGTTGCCCAGGTTGTTGTCAAACCCGTGGGCTCAAGCAATCCCCTCACCTCGGCCTCCCAAGGTGCTGGGATTACAGGCTTGAGCCACCATGCCCGGCATGAAAATATTCTTAGAGTTAACATTTAATCAATAGTCAAGTATTTGGCAGACATCTTACTGAGTACTTTACATTGATTAGTTCATTTAGCAACAACCTTATAAGGTGGGTACTATTATTTCTTCCATTGTACATATTTAACGGCAGAGGTTGATGAGCAGGGGTCTCACCTCTCTATTTCTGCTACCAGCATCTGCCTTGCAGCCACTGAAATAAGCTTCCTAAACCAAATGAGAGCTATAGCTTCTCTAGTTAAAACCATCTTCTGTAGTTCAACACGTGTCTCTCCAGCAAAGGTGTAGGTTATTCTTCATCTGCAGCCTGCCTAACCTGACCAGTCTCAGATCCTGCTACTGATGCCCGGATTCATGCCCAGAAATTCCCTCCCGGGTGACGCCTTCACCGGCACACTGCAGAGACGAGTACTACAACGTGGAAAGCTCTTTGCTGCCCCCTACAGGTCATCACAAGTTATTAGGGAGGGAGAAACCCACAAACACTGTGTTGGCCCTTGGGATGTTAGCCCAGGATTTCCATGGATTTTATTTTGCACAGGACTCTCTTGATGCAGTTTAGTTTAGTGGGACGTTTTCAAAACTTAATCAGAATTCCCAGAGGTGGGATCCTAAAATCTGTAACTTCAGTGAGTGCCTCAATTGTTTTGTTATCAGCCAAGTTTAGAGGAATCGCATAAAATAGGAAGAGAGCTTGTGTTTGGGACTCAGAGAAATGGGTTTCGGTCTCAACTCTGCCTCTGTCTGCACCATTTCCAGTTAAAGCGTCTCTCTGAGCATTTTTCGTCAGTTGAAAGATGTGATTTGTCAATAAGTAATTTGGAAAGCTTTTGTATCATTTAAGATAATGTTGATCTTGCTCTTATCTCTTGTTTTAAAAAAAGATTATAAATAATGTCCAATTATCTCTGATTCCTTTTCCTTTTTATGTGTGGAGAGAAAAGAGAGTAAATACTAAGCATAATCCAAAAAAAATAGCAAAATAAAAATTATAAAAGCACTTGGACATTATGCAGGCTTACTCAGGCTACTTAACATTTATGTCTTGGACCACAGACATTTTCTTCCTCCTTTGTTAATGTATCTATATCTTCAGAAATGGTGCAACTGTTATTCAAGAAACATTTTCATTTTATAGAGACCCTTTATAGCAAAACTGTGTTGTGTTGGTCAGAACCTTTCAAGGCCTGCTCACTGGGAGGGTTGATATCCAAGGACATTGAATCCCTGTGGGGGAGAAAACATACAATCCCCAAAGATGAAAGCCTGTGAAAGAGTTAAGGGCATGTGGATGAGGACCCCAAATGAGGCTTCCCCACCTCTGTTCACAGTCCTTCTGACCCCAAGCATCTGGCTGCAGCTGTGTGGAAATCCTCCTGCTATGACTTCTTCCTCCATTCCCATCACACTGATCACGTCGGTCCCAAATGACCCAAATTAATTCTAAGAAAATGACTTCACCTCCAGTGATGCCATCGTCACCTTGAAATGAGAATAAAATTGGCAAGAGATGATATGAGCAGCTTCCCACCGCTCGGGGCCACCGACTGCCTGGAGCTCATTTTCAGCACTGAGATTGCCTCTCGGCACCTCTCTGACTCCCACATCTCGGGTTTTCTCTCTCACCCTGCACAGAGGAGCTGACCCAGCAGACTCCTGTGGAGGGGGTCCAGCTCCCGGCTCCCCTCTTCTCTCCTCTCTGGCTTTCCCTCTTCCTTTTGCAGTAAGACAGGGATGCACACTGCGACTTGTTTCTTCCTCAGAAAGGCAGGCTCTGGGCCTTGTCAAGCCCAGGTCACTGGGCAGGCACATCCCAGGGGCTGTGGGATTATTTCTGAGCTGGGTTCCAGCCCCTCCCTCTTGGATTCTGGGTTGGATAATGGCATAGGAACCACGTGCTGTTCATTCACTTCTTACCCTTGGGTCTCTAAACTTTCCCCACGCACTTAGTGTGGCCCTATTCTCTCAGGCTCCATACCCAGTCTCACTCAGAATGCAGAGTCAAGGGCACTTCCTGCACAGGGATCCCCTGCTGCCGTCAGCCTGCCCATTCTCATCCCATCCCAGCATCTACCTCCTGCTTTTACAGCAGGCCGCGTCGCAAAAGAGAGCTCTGTTGTTGTTTTTTTTTAATGATGTATTGCTGAGTAACCCTAACTGAATTCTTCTCCGAGGACATTAGTTAACCTTGTTGTTGTTATCACTATTATTGTTATCTCTATTATTATTGCTGTTGTTTTTAGTCAAGGCCTCACTCTGTCACCCAGGCTGGATCCCAGCTCACCACAGCCTCGGTCTCCTGGACTCAGATGATCCTTCTGCCTTAGCCTCCTGAGTAGCTGGAACTACAGGCATGTGCTACCACACCCGGCTTTTTTTTTTTTTTGTAGAGGTAAATTCTCCCTTTGTTGCCTGGGCTGGACTCGAACTCCTGGACTAAAGTGATCCTCCCACCTCTGCCTCCCAAATCACTGTGATTACAGGCATGAGCCACTGCACCTGGCCTCTATTACTATTATTTTCTACAAGGATTGTATAGTTACCTCATCTGCAAAGTGAATGAAATTATCACTCCCTCAAAAGGTTTTTGGTTAGCATTTAATAAAATATCTGTATCTATATTGATATCTACCTATCCACACACACGGCTTATAAGTGCTTATTATTATAGAAACAACCCCAGTATTTTAGACATCATTCACCATGTTTTACATATGACAAAGAAAAAATATTTAGGAAACGCACACACTGCAGAAAACTCCACTGGTCTGTGTTTTGCAACAACCTCAGGCATATCCTGCCATCTTCTTTTTCTTTTTTTTTTTTGAGTTGGAGTCTCACTGTCACCCAGTCTGGAGTGCAGTGGCCGCTCCCGGCCACAGCGGCCTCGACCTGCTGGGCTCCGGTGATCCTTCCGCCTCAGCCTTCCAAGGAGCTGGAACTACAGGTGCGCGCTACCACGCCCGGCTAATTTTTTGATTTATTGTAGAGATGAGGTCTCGCCAAGTTGCCCAGGCAGGTCTCGAACCCGCGGGCTCAGGCAATCCACTCCCTCAGCCACCCAAAGGCGCGGGATTACAGGCTGAGCCACCGAGCCCGGCTCCTGCCATCTTCTTATGGCCACATGAGGAATCCGGAGACCTTCTTGGCCAAGAGTCCATGGGGCCGAGTCAGGGGCTCCCTAAGAACCAGGCAGCACCCAGAGATGGAGGCAGAGACAGATTACAGCCATTTGGAGGTTTTTTTTGTTTGCTTGTTTTTTAATTTAAATTTAATTTAATTTTTAAAATGTGGGATACATACGTGGTCATCTTACAGGTAAAATGTGGGTATCCTTATTGATGTTATATTCCTCCCGCCCCCCCGGCAGTGTCCCAGTATTGCCAATCCCTTTCTTATAGTATTATGATAAATGTTCAGGGTCCACTTATGAGTGAGGACATGTGGTACCAGATCTTTGTTTCTGTGATAGATCATTTGTAATGAGCGTTCCGGAGAGGCTTATGCTTGAGACTTGATGCCTTTTGCCATAGCTCCTGGTTCTGGTCTTGGCTCTGACAGGACCTGCTGGATAACCACAGCGGCCACAGCAGCCACTTATCCTTCTTTCCTCATCTGTAGGACTGGAGGGTGGAGAAGGGAACTGAGTGAAGGGCTCGCGGCAGAGTAGCCCTAAGTTTGCTGCTGGTTTTCTTTTTGAAGCCTGCCCCTTGACGTAAGTTGTCCAGTAGCCCTTGCTTGGTGCAGTTTCAGTGCGTACACATTGGTTACCATGATCTAGCTGAGTGACACCAGCCCCCTCCCAACATGATTCAGATTCTAGTTACCCCAACACAAGAACTGTGAGCTACTGCATGACGTACAGGGATGCTTGTCTCAGGCAGACTGGTGTGAAGGTGGTGGATATGCTGGGGGTCAGGGGGGATTCTGCAGATCCCTGCAGGTTGATTGTCAGGATTTATAATGAGAAGAACCTGCTGTGAAGGTCTTGGGTCTGCCCTTAGCAGCTCTGTTACTCTCAGCAAGTCACTTAATCTCTCTGATCTTCAGTTTGCTTACCTAAAAAATTCCAGGAAATAATAGTAATAACTTGTATTTGGAGGGTGCTATGAATATTGATATTTGGAAAGAAATTTAGTGAGTGGTTACACTGCCCATGATTCAATCTGGAAAACATTCTTTTGAATGTCAGAAATGAACATTCTTTGAAAAGTAGAGGGTTGCACACACATCAGTGCACGTACATATATTGGATTTTGTTTGTTTGCTTACTATTTTTTGTTTGTTTTTGAATCAGGGTTTCACTCTGTCACCCAGGCCGGAATGCAGTGGCGTGAGCACAGTTCACCACAGAATCGAATTTTTGGATTCAAGTGATCCTCCCACCTCAGCCTCCTGAGTTGCTGGGACTACATGCGTGTGCCACCACACTTGGCTAATTTTTTTATATTTTGTAGAGGTGAGGTCTCATTATATTTCTCAGGTTGGTCTCAAACTCCTGGCTCAAGTGATCCTCCTGCCTCAGCCTCCCAAAGTATTGGGATTATAGGCATGAAACACCACGCCTGGCCTGGATGTTCATTGTTATTATTCTTTGACACTCTTAGGTTCATAGGACAGTAATGCTTAGAAGATTGTGGGAGTTCTGACTCTTAAAATTATAGGCAGGAGTAAGGATTGTCTAAGGGGCGTGGTAGCCTTTGAAATGGGACAGTCTCGCACATGCCCCAGTGCATGACTAATCTACTTATTGCTTTTAGCCTCCTTCTTCCACTTACCTCCATTCTTTCTTTTTTCTTCTTTTCCTTTCCTTCTTCATCTTTTGTCCCTTTTGCTCTTTTTTTCTCTTTCTCCTTTTATGGAATTCCAGTCATGCCAGATACAGGATGAGACCATGAGGGACTGAGACCCAGTCCCTCCCTCAAGAACCTTCTCATCGCCTGAAGTCAAGGGGTGTGAAGAGAAATAGCCCAGAGAGGAAGCAGCAAGTGGCCAGCCCCAGAGGGGGCCCTGCTTTCACCCCCTGCCCCAGGAAAAATACTCTCCGGCTCGACCACTGTGAATAACCAACATCACCAGGATGACAGATCCCCCCACCTCCTAAATCAGACCTAGACTTCCAGAATGGAGCACACATGAACTTTGTGTGTATGTGTGTTTTTTTCTTCCTCAAACCATTTTAGGGCTATTCACATGACAGGATTCCCCGGCTTAGACTGGGTTCTAAGATTTTGAAGACAGAAATCTGTAAGTCCTTCCCCTGAAAACTGGAATAAGACAAGGATGCCCATTCTCACCCCTCCTTTTCAACATAGTCTTGGAAGTCCTAGCTAGAGCAATCAGACACAAGAGGAGATCAGGGATATTCAAATAGGAAAAGAGGAAGTTCAGTTATCCCTCTTTGCAGATGACATGATGCTATACCTCGAAAACCCAAGAGAATCTGTCAAAAACCTCCTTGCACTGATAAAGGACTTTGGCAAAGTCCCAGAGTATAAAATAAATATTCGAAAGACAGTCGCATTTCTATACACAAACAATAAACAAATAGAAATCCAAATAAAAGCACAATCCCATTCACAATTTCCACACACACACACAAAATCAGATACTTTAGCATCTTCCTAACCAGAGACGTGAAAGACCTTTACAACAAAAACTACAAAACACTGCTCAAAGAAATCAAAGATGGCACAAAAAAATGGAAAAATATTCCATACTCATGGATTGGAAGAATCAACATTGTAAAGATGTTCATCCTACACAGGGCAATCTACAGATTTACCGCAATACCCTTAAATTACCAGCAGCATTCTTCTCACACCTGGAAACAACAATACAGGAATTCATATGGAAACATAAATGACCATGAATAGCCAAAACAATCCTCAGAAAAAAAAAATACCCCAACAAACAAACAAACAAACAACCAAAAATAACAAAGCAGGAGATATCACACTCCCAGACTTTAAACTTTATTATAGAGCTACAATAATCAGAACAGCCTGGTATTGGTACAAGAACAGGAATATAGACCAATGGAACAGGATAGAGATTCCAGAAGCAAAACCTCAATTTCTCAACCAACTCATTGACAAAGTCTCCACCACCAAGCACTGGGGAGAGGAGAACCTATTCAGTAAATGGTGCTGGGAAAACTGGCTGACCACGTGCAGAAGATTCAAACAGACCCCTACCTATCACTATACACAAAATCAACTCTAAATGGATCAAAGACCTAAACTTAAAACCTCGAACTATAAGAAACTTAGAAAATGCTAGAGACACCCTTATGGAAATTGGAACTGGCAACAAATTCCTGATCAAAGCCCCAAGTACCCATACCATAAGAGATGAGATAGACAAGTGGGACTTCATCAAACTGACAAGCTTCTGCAAAGCCAAAGAAACCATCAAGAGAGCAGAGAGACAGCCCACAGACTGGGAAAAAATATTTGCCAACTGTGTCTGACAAAGGCCTAACATCTAGGATCGACAAGGAACTCAAACATGCTGAAAAGAAAAAAAAACAAACAGCCCCATTACAAAGTGGGCAAAAGAGATGAATAGACACTTCTCAAAAGAAGACATACAAGCAGCCAACAGATACTCATCCTCACTAGTCATCAAAGAAATGCAAATGAAGGGATACCCCTTATCAACAAGGGTGCCTGAACGATGCATATTTTTATACCTAACCCTTAACTGTATCCCACAATTTTAAAAATAAAAAACATGTTTAAAAAAAAAAAGTAAACATACACTTACAAAAAAAAAAAAAAGAAATACAAATGAAAACTACACTGAGATACCACCTAACTCCAGTCAGGATGGCCATCATGAATGACTCAAAAGACAACAGATGCTGGAGAGGATGCAGTGAGAAAAAAAAAAAAACACATCTACACTGTTGGTGGGAGTGTAAACTAGTACAGCCTCTGTGGAAAACAGTGTGGCAATTCCTAAAAGGTCTAAAAATAGACCTTCCATAAGACTCTGCAATCCCCCTACTGGCAACATACCCAGAAGAACTCAAATTATTCTTATGAAAAAGATACTTGCACACGTATGTTTATCATAGCATTGTTCAAAGTAGCAAGAACATGGTACCAACTGTGTTGCCCATCAAAAGAGGACTGGATTTAAAAAATGTGGTACATATACATGATGGAATAGTACACAGCCATAAAGAAGGACAAAATCACGAACTTCACAGCAACCTGGAGGACCTTAGAGTCTATAATACTGAATGAAGTATCACAGAAACAAAGAACTGAGTATCACATGTTCTCACTCATAAGCAGACCTTGAACAATTATCATAATACTATAAGAAAAGGATTGGCAGTAGCGGAAAACTGCCGGGGGTGGGGGTTAGGCGGGACTGGCAGTAGTGGGAATCTGCCTAGGGAAGAGGGTGGGGGCACACCTCATCAACAAGGGTACCTGCATAATGAACATTTGTATACCTAACCCTGACTTGTACCCCACACCTTTGAAATAAAAAAATTAAATGAAAAAAAGGCATAATTCTTTTAGGAATCACCACACTGTTTCCCACAGAGTTTGTACTAGTTTGCATTCCCACCAACAGTACAGAAGCATTCTCTTTCCCCCACATCCTCTCCAGCATCAATTGTTTTTTGAGTTACTGATGGTGACCATCCTGGCTTGAGCTAGGTGGTATATCTCAGTGTGGTTTTAATTTGCATTTCTTTAATGATTAGTGAGACTGAGCATTTTTTCATGTATCTGTTGTCTACTCATATGTCTTCTTTTGAGAAGTGTCTATTAATATAATTTGCCCACTTTTTAATAGAGCTGTTTGTTTTTTTCTTTTTAGCACATGTGAGTTCCTTGTAGAGTCTACAAAATTATACCTGAGCACATATGTTTATTTCAGTACCATTCACAATAGAAAAACATGGAAGCAACCATGCTGCCCATTGAAAGTAGACTGGATAAAACAATGTGGTACATATACATGATGGAATATTATGCAGCCATAAAGATGGACAAAATTATGAACTTTGCAGCAACTTAGATGGATTTACAGCCTATAATACTCAGTGATCTATCACAGAAACAAAGAATTGAGTACCCCATGTTCTCACTCATAAGTGGACCCTAAACAAGTATAATACTTTAAGAAAGGGATTGACAGTAGTGGGACAGTACCAGGGGAAGGAGAGAAGAGCATACTTCATCAATAAGGATACCTGATCTCAAACCAGGCGAAGTAAGAACCAAAGTCAGGCCCAAACTTTACCTGTACAATAGCCATTTGTATACCTCGTCCTGAATTGTACCTCACATCTTTAAAATAACTAAGTAGCTTTTTAAAAAAAGGTGTAAGTCATTTGTCTGCCTTAAGAGTAGGGTGAATTGGCCATTTTTAGGGAGGACTAACTTTGTGCTAGGAAATTCACCATATGGTAATGCAATGTCAAGAAGTTCTTCTCCCCATGTCGTGGGAGAAAATTTAATTCAGAAAAGCAGCTCAAACAAGTTATCTGAGACAGAATGAGAAAAGATGTGTTCTGTTTAGTTATGGGGACTAATTGGATGCAGAATTAGAATCTTTAAAGACTATTGTTTCGCCGGGCTCGGTGGCTCAGCCTGTAATCCCGCGCCTTTGGGAGGCTGAGGTGAGTGGATTGCCTGAGCCCGCGGATTCGAGACCCGCCTGGGCAGGCGAGACCTCCTCTCTACAATAAATCAAAACATTAGCGGGCGTGGTAGCGCGCGCCTGTAGTTCCGGCTACTCGGAAGGCTGAGGCGGAAGGATCACTGGAGCTCAGCAGGTCGAGGCTGCGGTGGCCGGGAGCGGCCACTGCACTCCAGTCTGGGCGACAGAGTGAGATTCCAACTCAAAAAAAACAAAAACAAAAAAACAAACAAACAAAAACAGCAACAACAACAAAAAAGACTATTGTTTCTGTTGGAGAAACGTCACTTTTCTCTGCATGGAATTGGACACAGGTCTCAGTCACTTCTTGTCCTTACGAAGTTGCATGGCTTCTCATAAAAGCAAAAGTGAGGTGAGACCTCCAGGGCCCCAGGAAAACTAAGCCACTTAAGCTTCCGCCTCACGCTGGAGGTAAAGGCAGAAGAGAGGACACATGATGCTGAGCATTGCTACTTCTGGCTGAGCACCAGATCAGCAGGTCAGTTACATCTAAGGTCATAAATCAAGGCATTCTTAATTTTTAATTATGCTCAAGCTCCACCCTCAAGTCTAACCCTACACATTACAGACACTAATGACTCTAAATCTCTTAGCATAGATTTCAGTTCTCAAAACGACTTGGCCCCAAATAATCTTGCATCTTTTTTTTTCCCATCTCAACCATAATACTTAACAGACATTAATTTTTTACTCAGCCGCTAATAACCCACATTTCACCACTTCATTCCTTGCTAATGAAACTGTAGTGTATCTCAGGTGGTAGTGACCTTGATTTGGCGGGGGGTAGCCTCTCTCACAGCCCAGGGGATGGGATCTACTGAGTGGAGGCCAGTCCTGGCAATCCCATTCTTCCTTACCAGAAACCACTTCCCTCAACTACCTTGAAATTAAAATTAAGGGTGGCCAGTTGTCAGAGGCCTAGGGGAGAAAGAGAAACAAAGTTTGGTTTAAAAGCATCTTGTTTCTATTAATCAGTGGGGACAAGCAGTTCCGGTAAATGTTTATGGGAATTTGCCTGGTCTTTGTCCAACCTTGCCATAGGTAAGCATGGGGCATATCTAAGTATTATCTAAGTTATATGTCTTTTCTGTAACTGCTTTTCTTCTCGACAAAAGCAAAGGCCCCTCTTCTGACTGGCTTACTTCTTTCCCTCTTGATAAGCTTTTGCTTGAGGGCAGGATTCAAGGAGCAACAGCTTCTTGTAACGTTGATGGGCAGGCCAAGTGCCCTGGGATGGCCAAGCTGCTGAAACAGACATGGCATTGATCAACTGAACTGCTACTTGTTAGGTGGGATCATCAGGCCTTCTTTTTCCTTAAGCATCTGTTAATTAGATATTCTGTTACTAGCAGCTGAACACATCCAAAATTATACAAACCTCAGACCTTCCACATCTACTGAAATGTTAGCCAACCACGAGTCCACATAAGTTTGCTTGTTAGCTTGCCATGAGACCACAACACCTTAGCTGTGATCTTGGAAGACAGACACAGTTAAGGAACCCCTCCCTTCCAAACTTTGTGTGTCAAGAACAACTTACTGCAAGAAACGCCCCCTCCCTGAATAACTTGGATAAGACTCATATATGCCCCATGCTTACCTGTGACGAGGCCAGACACAGATCGGACAAATTCAAAGAAACATTTACCTGAGCTTCTTGTCCCCACTGATTAATAGGAACAAGATGCTTTTTAATCAAACTTTGTTTCTCTTCCTTACCCAGGTCCCACCTTTGATTCACCCTTATCCCGAGTCCTTCCCAGGACTCTCCAGAGAATAGGTTACCTGAAGGCAAACCTTTTCCCCACACCCAATTCCTTTCTAGATTTCAATACTCCTCCCTATAAAAGAAGAACATTTTGTCTTTTAACACGTAGTTATAGTTTAACATTTTTATCATAGTATGGCATTTCACTGAATTTATCATTTGAAGTGGATAGATGATTATGTGGCTACTAGTTTGTGGCTGTTGCAAAGAATAATTTTATAAGTACTCTTGTACTTGTATATTCTCTTATATACATGCATTTCTTTTTTTTTCTTTTTTTTTCTGTTGTTTGGTTGGTCACATCTTTGGTGAGATATACATGCATTTCTGAGCATTATTGCCAGAATATATTTTATGTTTAATTTTAATTAGCATGACAATATGTTTTCTAAAATATTTGAAGCAGTCAGTATTAAGAAGTATCCCATTGTTTTGCATTCTTACCAAACTTAAATTATCAAAATTATTTGTGGACATTTTGGTGCAGAATAGTGCAAACATAAAAGACTACTTACTAGATCATTTTATTTATATAAAGTTTAAAAATAGAAAAATGAATATACCATGTTAGAAACCATGATATTTGTAACGTGTGGAAAGGAAAGGGAGAGACATGTTTGGGAAGGAATACGAGAAAGGCTTCTGGGATTCTCAATACTCTGTTCCTTAAAATGAATCTACTTACTAAGAATTTACTGAACTCTATATGTGTACTTTTATGTATATGTGCTCTATATTGGTACAATACAACTTTTAAAAAGCTGTTTGATGCAGTTTAGAATAAGGAATATATGTAATGTCCTTCAATTTGCTAGTGATGAATACATGCATGGTGCACAGTTAATATGGAATAACATCTGGCCATATAAGCACTGTGATACTAAGATAAGACACTGAAGTGGAAGATATGAACAGTTATAAAATATTTAAAATGTGATTCTTTACTATCCCCCCAAAAATGCCTAAAATCTGACTCCTTTTTAAGTTACTTACGGATAAATTAAGGCGGCTTCCTTTCATAAAAAAAAAAAAAAAAAAAAAAAAAAAGAACATTTTTCTTGAGAAGCTGGCAGATTCTACAGTCCTTCTTCTTACAATAATTATCTGTGGTCATCTCTCTTTTCCTGAGTTTTGATTTGTATTTTATTTGGCACCAACATTACACACACACACACACACACACACACACACACACACACCCCTCCTAGTACTCACACCCTTGTGTAATCTTCATCTTGGGTATAGCCTAGACTTCGTGACTCAGTTCTAATGAACACAATACTGCAGAAAAGATGGTGTGTCTGAGATTTGGTTATAAAAAGACTAATGCTTCCACGTGGGGTCCTCTCTCAGGTGACTCATTCTGGGAAGAGTCAGCTGCCATGTCCTGAAGATACTGAGGAAGCCCATGAAGATGTCCAAGGGGCAAGTAACCGAAGTCCCATCCAACAGCCTGCTAGAAACTGTCCACAGCCATGTGAGTGAACTTGGAAGAGAACTTGCAATGCCTACAGCCATGACTTCCAGGTTTACCTCGTGAAAGGCCCTGAGCTGAGATCCCCCAGGTAAGTCACACCCAGATTCCTGGAACTCAGAAACTGAACTAACGTTTCTTTTTCTCTTTTCACAAGAGACCGAATAGCCTGTAATTTCCTAATTCTTTGCAGATCATAACCTATTGTGTATCTATTCTTTTAAAAATATCCTTAATTAAAAGTAATTTTAAAATATATTTAATTAAATTTCAGTTATTAGTAAATATTTCTATCAGTTTCTATCCTGCTAAGAACATGTATGCATTTTTATTTTAATTTTTTTTGAAAGCAGGATTTATTGAGAGGACAGAAAAGCTTCCACAATGGGAGGGGACCCAAGGGGGTTATCTGCATTTAAACTTTTCACCAAACATGCTTCCCCATCATTTTATTCATTATTTTTAAACCTAAAACATAATGTACAGTGTTCTAAATATTCCAATTCAAAATCTATTTTTGTATTGTCCCACACAAATAATTTAACTGAAATGGGCAATATTTTGTTTTATATTATTGATTTTGCTGAAATATTACTTATTTCTTAATTTTGTGATCATCAATCGGTTTTCGTTCTTGTTTTTGTTAAAAATTATTTTAGTGAAAAATATGCTCTACTAGGGTGGAAGGTATTTTGCTTTGCTGTAGCTCATCCCACATAAGTTTGCAATACCTGTGTTTCACTCTTCAAAAAAGTCAGCAAAAATATATTTATCCTCTTGTTTGCACTAATATGTTCACATTAGTTATTTTGTACTTGTTAAAGCATATTTAAGTCATCAATACACTGTACCCAATAATAATTTTGTTTTTCTTAATAATACTTCTGTTGTCTTAATAATGTTGTTTGTCATAATAATAATTCTTTTCAGATTAAAGATACATTTTCTCTCATTTGATTCTTATCATAACACTGGGAGGAAGAATTTTTTAAAAATACACTGTTATTATTCTGTTTACAAAGGAGGGTCCAGGAGCTCAAAGACAGAAGAAAAATGTTTAAGGTCCCATTACTAGTAGGAATTAGAATCCAGTTATTTCTGCAAATTCTCTCTTTCTAGTTCTCAAATTTCTCTCAAGGGTTTTCACCCAAATACACCTTAGAAACAGATGTATGCAAATTCATCTTTCTTCATTTTTTTCATTTTTTTGAGGGAGAAATAGAGATAGATTGTTTAATAGATATGAATTTTTGGGGGGGTGATAAAAATATTTTGGAAGTCAATAGAGATGGTAGTTGCAAAACATTAGGAACACAATACCACTGAATTGTAATCTTTAAAATGGTTAGTTTTATGTTATATGAATTTCAATAAAAGATATATAAGAATACAATTTTTATTTTTTATTTTTATTTTTGTAAAGATGTGGTGCAATTCAGGATTAGGTAGATAAGTAATCATTGTACAGGTAAAGTTTAGGACTCCCTTTGGTCCCCACTTCACCTGGTTTGAGATGAGATACCCTCATTGATGTTATGTGCCCCCTTACCCTCCCCCCTGGCAGTTTCCCTCCTGTTTTTAAATTTGGTTTGCAGACTTATTTTGAGAGGGAGGATTTCTGCTACTTAATTTCTACCTCTGCTTCCCTCACCTCCTTTGTTCCCTTCCCATACCTTGAGCTCCATCCCTGTTGAACTTCCCTCAACAGCCCCAGAATCCTGGCCTCATGGTACTGTGAATGGCATAGGCACAGTCACCAATTCAGGTCCAGCTCATGCCCTTCTGCTGTCCTTCCTCCTCCCTCTTCCTCATTAGGTCCCTGGATTCATACAGAGGATTTAAACTCAGAAAATATCTTGGCAGCCACTTTATTCAGCTTAATTCCATGAGTATCAAGGAAGTGAGTTTGGAAGTGAACCTATCAATACAAAATGCTTGGGTGTTCCAGGAGGCATCTCCTCAGCCCTCTGTGATATCAACCGCACCTATAGATAAAAGAGACTTGTGAATAGCAACACACCTAATGCACTTGTTGTAAATCTCTTTGTTATCTGCCTAAGACCTATGAAGCTGCCAAAATTCACTCAGTGTCTGTACAAAAGTACAGTCAGAAGGTATCTGTTGTTTGTCTTTTTTTAATGAGTTTAAATTTTATTTTATATTATGTATATAAGTCCTTTGCTAGGTATGCATTACAAATTTTCTCTCCTAGTCTTCAGCTTACCTATTAATTTGCTTAATGATATCATTTGATAATTACATTTTAAAAACAGTTTGTTGATGCATTTTATCTTTTCATTTTCTTTTAGCGTTAGTACTTTTGTGTCTTAAAAAAACCTTTGCCTACACAGAGGTTGCATATTTGAGACAATATGTGCTCTTCGGCAAGTTTTATGGTTCTAGCTTTTAAAATTATCTATGATTCATTTCAAATTTTTATTAAATAAATTGTTGTATAAATGATTGAAATATGAATTGATGCCAGACATGGTGGGTCATGCCTGTAATCCTAGCACTTTGGGAGGCTGAGGCGGGAAGATTGCTTATGCCCAGGAGTTTGAGGTCAGTCTGAGCAACATAGTGAGAACTCATCCCTACAAAAAGTCAAAAAATTAGCTGGGCATGGTGGCACAGGCCTATACTCCCAGCTTCTCAGGAGGCTGAGGCAGAAGGACCACCTGAGCCCAGGACATCCAGGCTGCAGTGAGCCATGATTGTGCCACTGCACTCCAGCCTGGGCAACAGAATGAGATCCCGACTCAAAAAAAAAAAAAAAAAATAAGGGGGTTGGGGATTGAGGGTTTTTAAAAAATATAGATGCTCAATTGTTTAGCAAATTAATCTTGATAAATCCATTGATCTGTTCTGGTTTTCATATATATAAAAACTAGAATTATTTTTTTGGAGGACAGGTCCCTTTGTAGTTAGTACAGACTTTCCCTGATAAGTAAGTGAATCCATTGGCATGAGTGTACCGACTAACGTTTTTGTGAGAGACTGCATTCGGCTTCTGAATTATTTTTTGGAAATTCTATCAATGCAAATGCCCATTTCATGATTTATGAGTGCACCTGCCCACACACCATGCTGAGTGTTCAGCAGTTTGGGACCAAAAACAGCATGACCCCCATTCCCCACCCTCCCTATTCACCCAATCACACCCTGAGCGACTTTTGTTGTTGTTGCTTCCAGGATGAAAACAATCTTCAAATAGAAACATTTTGCAAATGTGGAAGAGGTGAAACAAAAAATGGCAGAAACACTAAAAGACATCCAAATTGATGAGTTCAAAACCGTTTTGAGCAGTGGAAAAAGTGTCTCAATAGGAGTATTGCATCAAACAGAGAGTACATTGAAAGTGACTGGTTTATAATTGTAAGAATAAATACACAATTTTGTATAAATAGTTTTTTAGGGTCCCCTTCATATATCTATACATACACACACACACACACACACACACACACACACACAGACACACACACACACACACACACATACTCACACCACACACACACACACACACACAAAATCATCTTACCTGAGAAGAATACAGAATGTTTGAATTTTTCCTTTGTAGTGTTGTACCTTTTCCCTCTCCTGTTCGCCTATGTGTCTCTGGTCTAAGTCTTTCAGTGCAATGCTGCATGTAGGTGATGAGAGTGACCATCTCTGCCTAGTACCCAGTGACAGAGAAGAAGCAACTCCATATTTGAAAATTAAGTTTGATGACAGCTGTAGTTTTTTGTGGGTCCCCATTATCAGTTTGAGCATATTGTCTTGTATTTCTATTTGATGTCAATTTTTGTTATGCATAGCTATTAAATTATAACCCATAATTTTTACTTTTTTACTAAAGTGATCCTATGGCTTTTCTTCTTAATTTGGTGAATTTTATTGATTGATTCCCAAATGCAAAACAAGCTTTAAATTTCTGCTATGAACCTGGGTCAAATTTTATATATACAGTATTTAAGATTCATTTTAGTAATATTTTGTTAAAAATTTTTGCATCTTTACTTATGAGAAATGTAGGCTTATGGTTTTCTTTTAACATCCTCCTATGATTTCATTTCATTTTATTATGCTAGCTTCATAAAATAAGGTGGGAAACATTCTCTCCATTTCTGTTTGGAAAGTTATATTTGGAAGACTGGCATTATTTATTTCTTGTATGTTTGATATAATTCACCAGTGAAGCTATTTGTACCTGACATTTTCTTTCTGAGGAAGTTCTTTTAAATTAATTTTAATATGCGTTATGCAGATATCCCATTACTGCTCTTATTTGTTTGAGAAAAGTTGTGTTTTTCAAGAAAAAAATTTCAAACTTGTGGCTTAAGGTTTTTAATAATACCTCATTATCATTTAAGTGTTTGTTGAATAAGAGTAATGTACGTTTTTTTTTTGAGTTGGAGTCTCACTCT
>CAUYQG010210110.1:0-29967 GCA_963574415.1 Tarsius wallacei
GAGGCCAGCAGGTCGACGCTGGACAGAGTAAGACTCCGACTCAAAAACAAAAAACAAAAAAAAGTGGGAAGCGAGAGCACTAGAGAATTTTAAGCTGAGAAGTGGCATGATCAGGACTGAATTTTAGAAAGAGCATGTAGGCATCAGTGTTGAAGACTCACATGCCTGCAGGTTGGAGGCAAGACACTAAAAAAGGAAGAGGTGTAATAACTACAGTCACGATAATACATGACAAGTGACATTTGACTTCAGGTCAGGGGCACCATAAGGAGTGATAGAGATTGTGAAGAACTGGAGTGAGTGTCCCTATGAAGGGGGCAGCCAACTATGGCCTTGTGGGAATGTGACCCAGGATTGTCGGTTTTTCTCATTTTTGAGGGAAGTGGGAAATCTTCACTTTTGTATGACATTTACTGAATTTTATTTATTTATTTAATTTTTGAGTCAGAGTCTCACTCTGTCGCCCAGGCTGGAGTGCAGTGGCATGCTGCTCATGGCCACCGCAGCCTCGACCTGCTGGGCTCGGGTGATCCTTCCACCTCAGCCTTCCAAGTATCTGGAACCACAGGCACGTGCCACCATGCTGGGCTAATTTTTTATTTATTGTAGAGATGAAGTCTCACCAAGGCTGGTCCCGAATCTGAAGTCTCAGGCAATCCTCTCACCTTGGCCTCCCAAAGTGCTGGGATTATAGGCGTGAGCCACCACACCCGGCCTCTGATTTTTATTTTAATTAATTTATTATTATTACTATTATTTTAGAGACAGGGTCTTGCTCTGTCTCCCAGGCTGGAGTACAGTGGAGTGATCATAGCTCACTGCAGTCTTAAACTCTTGGGCTCAAGTAATTCTCCTGTGTCAGCCTCCCAAAGTGCTGGGATTACAAGCGTTAGCCACCTCACCTGGCCAACGTCTACTGAATTTTAGAGATGACCAACACTATGCAAGCCCTCCAAAATAGGTCTTTGGTCATGTATGTGTAAACCCTGGGCTAAAGGATCTTGAAGGGGGCACGGGCAGGAAGACCAGCTGGGAGGTTATTTAAGTAGGTGAGAAGTGATGAAGTCCACCACTCTGACCCTGGTCACATGGATCAGTTTAATCTGAGAAGGGTAGAGGGGCCATGAAGACAGATTACTGAAGACACTAGGGTTTTCTTAAATCCCAGTGATGTTTGTTTCAATTCTGATATGTGCACTCAGTCCTGGTTGGGCGTGACAGCGCACACCTGTAATCCCAGCACTTTGGGAGGCCAAAGCGGGAAAATTACTAACTAGAGCCCAAGAGTTCAAGATTGCCTGGGCAACATAGCGGCACTTTGTCTCTACAAAACTAAATAAATGAGCAAATATGAATAAGTTAGCTGGGCGTGGTGGCACATACCTATAGTCCCAGTTACTCAGGATGCCCGAGCCCAGGAAATTGAGGCTGCAGTGAGCTGTGATCATGCCATTGTACTCTAGCCTGGGTGACAGAGTGAGATCTTGACTCCAAAAGAAAAAAAAAATTATCTAAAAGTGCTGCCATTAGAATGGAGATGAAATATTTTATGGGAGTGGGCACAGTCTTTACCAAGAGGAAAAAGGCTGGGTAATGCCCAGGTCTAGGGGCTCTGCAGACGAGTGTATTCAACCTTGGACCACTTCCTTTCATCCCCCTCACCCCAAAAATGATCAATTCAGATTAAGAAGCATATAAATTAAGTCACAGAACCAAGCACCCCTTAGCAGTACGCAGGCCTGAGAAACAGTTCGCGTTCTCCCCTGCATCTTCAGACCACCGGAACAGGGTGACACTGAACAACAAGGGGCATACCAAGTGGAACGAAGTCAGAAAGGACATGCATAGACAGAGAGAAGATGAGGTGTGGAAGAAGGGCAGAGTCTCATTAGGTGGATCTTACCTCTTGAGACGTGGGCCAGTTCCAGGGCCACGTGGAGACAAAGAGAGAGAGAGAGAAGAAGAGGAGGAGGAGGAGGAGGAGGTATGGGCAGGAGAGAGGGAGGAGGGAGGAAGTGAGAGTGAGAGAGATTATATGTGTAAGAATTTACAGCGTTTTTTGTTTTCAGCAAGAAGTAATGATGCCTGCAGGTGCAGTGACTCATGCCTATGATCCCAGCTATTCAGGAGGCTGAGGCAGGAGGATCCCTTGAGGCCAGGAGGTTGAGATCAGCCTGAGCAACATCTCAAGGCTCCCATCTCTAAAATAAGTTTTAAAAAATGAGCTGGGCTTGGTGGTATGTGCTTATAGCCCCAGCTACTCAACAGGTTGAGGCAGGAGGACTGCATGAATCCAGGAGTTTGAGGCTGTGGTGAGCTATGATCATGCCACTGCACTACAGCCTGGGAGCGAGATCCCATCTAAAAAAAAAAAAAAAAAGGTAATAATACCATGTCCTCTACCAGCCATCTCCCGGAGTCCCAGGTCAGCTATATCATCTATTAATTACTTTTTATAGTAAACACATAAATATTATCTCAATATCTTATCCTCACAAAGATCCTGAGATTGCGTGAGGCTAGGACTTGCTTATTCTACTCTAAAGATTCAGTTTAGGTGTCACCACTTCTAGGAAAGCAGATTAGGTATGCCTCTTTTGAGCTTCCAAAATCTCTGGTGCTGTTCTTGTCCCATGGTTTATAATGATCTGTATCTGTGTCTGTTTCTCCCCTGACAATTTCTCAAGGGGAAGACACTACTAGATGTCTAGTTTGTTTTGCATCCTTAGCCTGAACTTGGAGGTGAGCATTCAGGACACAGGAGGTGTGCAATGAATGAGCCTGTGTCAATCTGACACAGCTCAGCAAACAGCTATACCCTTTACCAGTCAGGTAACCCTAGGCAAAGTTGCTTCTCTCTCTCGGTCCCAGTCTTGCAACCTGTAAAGTGGTAATTACCTCTGCCCTGTCTACCCCAGAGGTGTAAGAATCACATATGTGAAAAGTCTAACCTATAAAATGCTATTTAAATATCTGCTTATCAAACATACTCTTTTGAGAAATAAGGAGGTAAACAGTTTTTATCCACCCATCTCAATCTAAACTTTTTTTTTTTTTTGAGTCATATTTTCCCGCCTGGATAGGCGGGAGTGCAGTGGCACGATTATAGCTAGCAGCCTCGACCTCCTGGGCTCAGGTGATCCTTCTGCCTCAGCCTCCTGAGCAGCTGGGACTACAGGCATGTGTCACCATGCCAGTTTTGTTGTTGTTGTTGTTTTGTTGTTTGTTTTGTTGTTGTTTTTAAAAGATGAGGTCTCACCATGTTGCCTAAGCTGGTCTCAAACTCCTGGGCACAAGCAATCCTCCTGCCTTGGCCTCTCAAAGTGCTGTGATTACAGGTGTGAGCCACCACCCCCGGCTTCTTTATCCTTGTTTTATCAACGATTTTCAACTGCTCATTTTTAGCTTTCATTCTCTCATGTCTCAGCAAAGTTTGCTATTTTTTACCTCTCCACTCAACAAAGTTCAAGTCCCAAGAGACAGTAATACTTCACTCTCAGGTGGAAGACATATTACTGGGGTAAAGGTCAGTGTAGCAGAAGTTGAATTCGGCTACATGCCCAAGAATCCTGAAACCTCCACCTGTTTCAAAGCCTTCTGGGCATTCTTCACAGCAAGTATTACACATCTAGTTTCAAAAAGTAATCATTTGTCCATTATCTGTAGTTTGAATGGTGGTCATGTTTTCCAGTTTCTTCTTTTATTTTCTACTGAATAAACTTAAGTCTTTTATATAAGGAAATAGATAAGAAGAATACTGTATAATAAAATATTAGGAGGCATTATAAAAAGAAGTGAATACCAAAAGTATAAATTTAATTAGAATGATAAAGAATATTCCCAGCTGGGCGCTGTGGCTAAAACCTGTAATCCTAGCACTTCGGGAGGCCTAGGTGAAGGGATTACCTGAGCCCACGGGTTCGAGAACAGCCTGGGCAACTTGGCAAGACCTCATCTCTACAATAAATCAAAAAATTAGCTGGGCATGATAGCGCATGCCTGTAGTTCCGGCTACTTGGAAGGCTGAGGCGAAAGAATCGCCTGAGCCCAGCAGGTCGACACTGGGGTGGCCATGAGTGTACCACTGCCCTCTAGCCTGGGAAACGAAGTGAGATTCCAACCCCCCCCCACCAAAAAAGAATATTCCCTATTGTCAAGATCTAATGTCAAATGGTGGTTACTAGCTGGAAGAAAGACCCTGGTTTTCAAGGCTAAACAAGGTTTGAATACATCCCCCAAGGTTTATGTATTGCAAACTTTTTTTTTTTTTTTTGAGTTGGAGTCTCACTCTGTCGCCCAGACTTTAGTGCAGTAGCCACTCCCGGCCACCGCAGCCTCGACCTGTTGGGCTACGGCGATCCTTCCGCCTCAGCCTTCCGAGTAGCCGGAATTACAGGCACGCGCTACCACGCCCGGCTAATTTTTGATTTATTGTAGAGATGAGGTCTTGCCAAGCTGCCCAGGTGGATCTCGAACCCACGGGCTCAGGCAATCCACTCACCTCAGCCTCCCAAAGGCACGGGATTACAGGCTGAGCCACCGAGCCCGGCTTGTGTTGCAAACTTAATCCCAATGCTACAATATTGAGAGATGGGACCTTCAAGAGGTGATTAGGTCATGAGGGCCTTCCCTTCATGAATGGAAATGACCTTATCACAAGAGTGGGTTCCTGATAGGGATGAGTCCGGCTCCCTCCCTTTTCTCTCTCCCTCTCTCCTTCTTTCCCTCTCTTTCTTTCTCCCACTCTCTCTCTTTCTTTCTCTCTCATGCTCTCTTGTCCTTCTGTCTCCCACCATGGGATAACATAGCAAGAAAGCCCTCACCAGGTGTGGGTCCCTCAATCTAGGACTTTCTAGCCTCCACAACTATAAGAAATAAAACTCTATTCTTTATAAACCACCTAGTCTGGGTGTTCTGCTGCAGCAACACAAAACGGGCTAAGACAGACAAATGGAAAAAGCAGAGAGGTGACAATAGTTGGGTAAGCTGGAGACCTCATTTGGCTTCCATATGCCTACTGCCCTTGACATCTAGGCAGAGGTCTAATTCTAATATTCCTAGTAGATGCAAAACTGCACAGTGATTAAGATCACAGACTCTGGAGCTAGGCTGCCAGAGGAAGAATCCTTCTTCTTTTACTTACCAGCTATGTGAGTTTGGGCAAGTTTCCTAACTTGTCTATGCCTCAGTCTCTTCCTTATCTAAAAATTGCAAATAATGAGACATAGTTATCAAATTTTTATGAGAATTAAGGAAATTAATACTTGCCAAACCCTTAAAGCCATGCCAGGCTTGTAAGTATTATGTCAACGTTTGATAAATGAACACAATGACAAATACAGTTAACTCACATCTTAGCACCCAATAGTTTACAAATCAGTTTTAGTGTGTATCACCTCATCAGATTTTCACAATTCTGAGGTCGGTATTATTACCTCTACTTGTGGATCAAAAAGTCAAGTTTGCTAAGTGTTTTGTGAAGTGAATGGCTTTGGGACAAAGTTGATCAGAAAGAAAAATGAGCATTTTATTTCTTTTATTTTTATGCTTTCTCCAAGGGAAAGGAGTCGGCATCTTTTTTTCGAATTCTACAGCAAAGAGTATGGTGGTTAATCACTTAATTGTTACTTAATTACCATGATAATAAGTAGAATCATCTCCAATGAAATAAAATATAGTTTGTATATGTATATTTATGATATGTGGCATATGTATGTCTCTCTTCTAAGAATATTTTCCTATTATTAAGTCCTTTATTACTAAGAACCTTCAGAGAACAATATTAATTTCAAAAATAATAGTCTTTTTTTCTTTTTGGAAACAGAGTCTCACCCTTTTGCCCAGGCTGGAGTGCAGTGGTGTGATCATAACTCACTGTAGCCTAGAACTTAATGAGCTCAGGTAATCCTTCTGCCTCAGCCTCCTAAAATAGCTAGGACTACAGATGAATGCCACCATGCCTGGCTAATTTTTAAAATAATTTTATTTGTAGATACAGGGTTCTCACTATGTTGTCCAGGCTGGTCTCAAACTCCTGGCCTAAAGCAATCCCCCTGCATTGGCCTCCCAAAGCTCTGGGATTACAGACATGAGCCACCACACCCAGCCAAAAATGTGTCTTAATGGTGAATATTGCACTTTTGTTTGACTTTTAGGCTGAAGTTCAGGCTGTCATTCTGTAAAGGAATGCTCACTGTAGACTCTGTATTGAGTCTTCTTCTTCTCCATTACACACCTGAAGTTATGTAAGATGTTTGTTTTCTACTCTGCAGCATTGGTATTTCCAATTTTAAATAGCATACTATGCATGGGCGAAGGTTCTCAGAGTAGCTGGATGAACCAGAGAGGCAGGATTGCCTTCCTCCTTGGGCCCTGGGTACTTCTAGACACTGTAAAGTGATGTTAAGTACACAGGCTTGGGAGCAAGAAGCTGGACGGTTGGGATTAAATCCCAGCTATCCCATTTTCTGGCTGTGTGACTTTAAGCAAGATAATCAGTATCTCTGCATTTCTTTATTCGCAACATGGAGATAATGACAGTCTCTACCTTACTGGGTTGTTGGGACGATTACATGGTTAGTGTACGTGAAGCACTTCATGGCTCATGGCAAGCATTCAGTCAATGTTGGCTATTAGTGTTATGTCCTGTTTCGTTTAAAACTGTCACCATCCCTTTGTCTAAGTCAATAGTTTTCAAACCTTTTGTTGCCCGTGACTTCCAGTAAGAAATGTATTTTATATCACAATCCAGTACATGCACACATAAAAACTACATTGAAGTTTCATAAAACTCTTGCTACATACATTCTACTCTCTTAATTTCTAGTCTCCTTTTTAAAAAACTGTGGTGCTCTGCTAAATTGATTTCACACCTCATTGATGGACCAGTTTGAAAAACTCTGCTTTTTTTTTTTTTTTTTTTGAGTTGGAGTCTCACTCTGTCACCCAGACTGGAATGCAGTGGCCACTTCCGGCCACCGCAGCCTCAACCTGCTGGGCTCCGGCAGGCCTTCCGCCTCAGACTTCCAAGTAGTTGGAACTATAGGTGCGCGCTACCATGCCCGGCTAATTTTTTGATTTATTGTAGAGATGAGGTCTCGCCAAGTTGCCCAGGCGGGTCTAGAACCCGCGGGCTCAGGCAATCCACTCACCTCAGCCTCCCAAGGTATGGGATTACAGGCTGAGCCACCGAGCCCGGCAAACTCTGCTCTTTGATACCCTCAATAGGCAGAATAATGTCCCACTACAATGTCCAGACCCTAATTCCTGGAACCTGTGAATATGCTACAATACGTGGCAAAAGGGACTTCGCAGATGTGCTTAAGGTTACAGACCTTGAGATGTGAAGGTTATCTGGGATTATCCAAGTGGGCCCAGTCTAATCACATGAGCCCTTAAACGTGGAGAACCCTTCCCAGCTATGATCAGAGAGAGATGTAGCCATGGAAGAAGGGTCAGAGATGCAAAGTGAAAAAGACTCAGTCTGCCACTGTGGGCTTTGAACATGGAAGAAGGGGCCATGAACCAAGAGATGTGGGCATCCTCTAAAACAGTGGATCCCAACCTTTTTGGCATCAGGGACCAGTTTCATAGAAGACAATTTTTCCATGGACTGGGGTGGGGGGATGGTTTTGGGATGATTCAAGCGCTTTACACTTATTGTGCATTTTATTTCTATTATATTACATTGTAATACATGATGAAGTAATTATACAACTCACCATCTTGCAGCACTAGTGGAAGCCCTGAGCTTGTTTTCCTGAGACTAGATGGCCCCATCTGGGAGCGATGGGCAACAGTGACACCTGAAGTGTGTTGCTTATGACCAGTCTACTCCATAATCATGTTCTGGTTGCTGTCACTGCGGAAAATCCTGCTTCCCAAAATAGGATGTTGGAAATGAAAGCAGGCTTTTCAGTGCTGATCTGACAGAAGGGGGGCTCAGGCGGTAATGTGAGTGATGGAGAGTGGCTGTTACAGATGAGGCTTCACTCGCTTACCTCCTGCTGAGCAACCGGTTCCTAACAGGCCATGGACAGGTACTGGTCTGTGACCCAGGGGTTGGGGATCCCTGCTCTAGACGCTGGAAAAGGCAATAAAACAGGTTCTTCCTTAGGGCCTCCAGAAAGAAACAGACACAGTCCTGCAGCACCTTGATTTTAGCCCATTGAGACCTCTATCAGACTTCTCATCTCCAGAAGTGTAGGCTGAGAAATCTGTGTTAAGACACTAGGTTTGTGATAATTTGTTACAGCAGCAATAGGAAACTAATAAACTCCTTAAGACAGAAAACTGGACTTCACCTTGGACAACTGTCCCTAATCTCACACATTTAATAAGTCACCTAGTCCTTCTGCTTCTACCTTTGAGTATCTCTGGAAAAATCCATTCACTTTCCCCATTTTCATGCTCTTACCCTCATTCAGGTCCTTTTAAACTCTGTCTTGAACTAAAATCTCCAATTTCTGGGCCCCTACCTGTCCCACACCCTCTTTCCCCTGGCTTTCAAAGTTAACTTTCTTTTTCTTTCTTTCTTTCTTTCTCTTTTTAGAAACAATGTCTCACTCTGTCACCCAGGCTGGAGTGCAGCAGTGCAATCTTAGCTGACTGCAGCCTCAAACTCCTGGGCTTAAGCAGTCCTCCTGCCTCAGTCTCCTGAGTGCTGAGACGAGAGGTACACACCACCATATCTGGATAATTTTTTTTTAAGAGGCAGGGTCTCGCTCTGTTGCCCAGGCTTGTCTAGAACTCCTGGCCAAAAGTGATCCACCTTCCTCGGCCTCCCAAAGGACTGGGACTACAGGTGTGAGCCACTGTACCTGGCCCCAGAGTTAACATTCTAAACTACCGCTATGATTACCTCTTGACACTTTCGATGCCCCAACATGCTTCCAGAATAAACTCTGAAGTCTTTCGAGTGATACTCAAAGCTCTTTGAATGATCCTACTGCAAGACTATGAGGACAAATTTCTCTGCTGCCATTTTTCTTATTCTGGTACCTCAATATATTATATTTATAAAGCTATTTTTACCTTGTAGTTGGTTGTTTGATTTTTATTTTCTTTTGCGTGTGTTTTGGGATCTCACTCTGTTACTCAGGCTGGAGTGCAGTGGTACAGTCATGACTCACTGCAGTCTCAAACTCCTGGGCTTAGGTGATCCTTCTGCCTCGGCCTCCCGGGTACCTGAAACTGTAGGCACGTACCACCACACCTGGTTAATAATTTTTAAAATTTTTACCTTTAAAAATGTCTGCTTATTGGAAGCCAAAGAAGGTATTCTGCCTGCCAGTCAGCTGGCTCCTTCTGCATCCCCAAATAAGGCTTCAATTTATTATTCACGTTAAGGCTCTCCAATCACGAAATGCTTTATTTTTTAATTAGGGTATTAGTGGCAAAGAGAACTCTCTTTTCCATGCTTGGGGAAAATACATAGAATTGCCAGCAGTGTATTCTTCATTCTCATCTTTCTTTTTAACAAGCCACATGAAAATTTTGTATCAACCTATGCTTTTGAGAGGTCTTCTAGACCTAACATTGAGATGTAAATGATAAAGAAATGCATGAAGTTGGCCCTCTCCTGCTTCTGCAGGAATCTAAAGTACTTCTTTGCGGTCCCAGAGGTGAGAAGAAGGGCCATTTCTCCAATGAAAACCAACATCCTCAGTCTCAACGCTGTCTCCACTGCTTCTCTGGCAATGTGCCTTTTCCTTCATGTCTCTGTGGTTTAACCAACAAAGCCAGATCAGGTGTGCAATTAGATTTCACTTCAGCCAGAGGAAATTTCAGATTATAAACTACATAGTTGTGAAACAGTGTATTAGTTAGCTAGGGCTAACCTAACAAAATAACATAGAGTGGGTGGCTTAAGCAACAGAAATTTATTTCCTCACAATTCTAGAGGGTGAAAGTCTAACATCAAGGTGCTAGCAGGGTTGGGTTCTCTTGAGGCTTCTCTCCTTGGCTTGCAGATGGCCATCTGCCTAACCTCACATGATCCTCCTGTGGGAGCATCCTTGGTGTCTCTCTGTGTGTCCAAATTTCCTTTTTTTTTTTTTTTTTTTTTAAGTCAGTGTCACTCTGTTGCCCAGGCTGGAATGCAGTTGCATGCTCACAGTTACCGTAGACTTACCTGCTGGGCTCAGATGATCCTTCAGCCTTAATCTCCCGAGTAGCTGGGACTACTGGTGGCCATCACAATGCCTCACTGTTTTTTTTATTTATTGCCAAGTTGCCCAGGCTGGTCTCAAACCCCAGGCTCAGGCAAATCCTCCAACCTCCACTTTCCAAAGTGCTGGAATTATAGGTGTGAGCCCACGTGCCTGGCTCAAATTTTCTCTTCTTATGAGGACATGAGTGAGACTGGATAAGGACCCACCCATATGACTGTATTTAACCTTAATGACCCCTTCAAGGGTCCTGTCTCCAAATAGTCACATTCTCAGGTGCTTGGTGTTAAGATGCCAACATATAAATTTTGGAGAAACACAATTCAGCCCATAATGAACAGTGAGACTATTATCTCCTAATACTCAGCTTTTGCACAGACTCAAGGGTTCTAACAAATTCCTTCTAGGCGCACCTCAAAGTCCCTGTTGCAATTCTTCTATTTGGGTACTCCATTTCCATTTTACTATCTCAAGGCTGAGCTCTGTGCCACAGCCCTAATTCGGTCTCAAGAGGAATCACATCTTTTGCTACGGATCCTCACATACTCACCCCTTGTTTTTGGTTTTAACTGCTCCACCTGTCACAGCCCATCACCAACTCAGCTTGCCTAGTGATATCAGAAGAATGCTCTTTTCCCCCTCTTTCTGACACTTTTTGACGTGGACTCTTTGAAGACTGTCCTGAACCCTTATTTTGCAATGGAATTTCTGAAATATTTAATGTTAAAATAATTATCTTAAATCCCACTCACCACATAGCTTGAATCTGGACCCCCAGATACATTATCTGTCCAAAGATAATGTTCAGTGAAGTAAGCAGAATCAGCTCTCACTAAGCTTTTTTTTTTTAAGACGTGGGGTACAATTCAGAATTAGGTATACAAGTGGTCATTGTGCAGGTAAAGTTTGGGCCTCCCTTTGGTCCCCACTTTGTCTGGTTTGAGATCAGGTACCGTTATTGATGTTGTATTCCCCTTCCCCCACCCTGGCAGTATCCTGCTACCGCCAATCCCTATCTTGTAGTATTATGGTAAATATTCAATCTCCATTTATGAGTGAGAGCATGCGGTACTCTGTTCTTTGTTTCTGTGATAGATCACTGAGTATGATAGACTCTAAATCATCCAAGTTGTTGCAAGGTCCATGTGTTTGTCCTTCTTTATGGCTGTATATATTCCATCGTGTATGTACCACATTTTTTAATTCAGTTCAGTTTCGATGGGCAGCATGGTTGGTTCCATATTTTTGCTATTGTGAATATTGCTGCAATAAACATGCATGTGCAGGTATCTTTTTTGTAGAATGATTTGAGTTCCTCTGGGTATATTCTCAGTAGGGGGCATTGCTTTCATATGGAAGGTCAATATCTAGTTCTTTTAGAAATCTCCACACTGTTTTCCATAGGAGTTGAACTAGTTTGCATTCCCACCAGCAGTGTAGAAGCATTCCTTTTTCTCTGCATCCTCACCAGCCTTCTATTGTTGCTTGTTTTTTTAATAATGGCCATTCTTGTGGGGTTAGGTGGTATCTCAATGTGGTTTTGATTTACATTTCTCTGATGATGAGTGAGGCTGAGCACTTTTTCACGTGTCTGTTGGCTGCCCATATATCTTCTTTTGAGAAGTGTCTATTCATGTCTTTTGCCCACTTTTTTTTTTTTTTTTGAGTTGGAGTCTTACTCTGTCACCCAGACTGGAGTGCAGTGGCTGCTCCCAGCCACTGCAGTCTCGACCTGCTGGGCTCCGGCGATCCTTCCGCCTCAGCCTTCCGAGTAGCCGGAATTACAGGCACGCGCTACCACGCCTGGTTAATTTTTGATTTATTGTAGAGATGAGGTCTCGCCAAGTTGCCCGGGCGGGTCTCGAACCCACGGGCTCAGGCAACCCACTCACCTCAGCCTACCAAAGCGCGGCATTACAGGCTGAGCCACCGAGCCCGGCTGCATCTTCTCTGTTTTTCTTTGTCATCTAGTTGAAAGTTTGTTAATTTTATTGGTTTTGTCAAAGAATCAATTTTTGGTTTCCTAGATTTTCTTTTTTCCTATTGTTTTTTTAATTACCACTCTAATTTTTATTTTTCCCCCCTCTTCTGCAGGTATTGGACTTAGCTTGCTCGTCTCTTTTTTTATGTTAGGTTGTAAATTTGCATGATGATTTGAGATCTTTTTTTAAGTGTTTATGTGGTTAGTAGTAAATGTTATTTATTTTTTCTGTCTGGCTTCTTTCACTAGCATAGTATTTTCTTTTTTGTAAATGTTATTTACTGTTACAGATTCTCCTCTGAGCAATGCTTTTGCTGCATTTCATAACTTATTTAACTCATGAGTTTTGGTATGTTGTGGTTTTGTTTTTATTCATCTATAAGTATCTTCTAATTTCCCATGTGATTTCTTTGACATTTAATTGTTTAAGAGTGTTTTGTTTACTTTACACATATTTATTTTTATTTAAATTTTTAAATTAAAAATTGTTAAAAAACATACATATTTAGGGAATCCAGGAGCAGGTTTCTTACATGCATTTGTTGTGTGGTGATGAGGTCTGGCTTTCAGTGTGCCTGTTACCCAAATGGTGAACATTTTACTCGTTGGGTAATTTTTGGATCCTCACCCCCTTCCCATCCTCCCACCTTTTGTGCTCACAGTTGTCCATTCTTTCATTCTTTATGTCCATGTGTACTCATTGTTTAGCTTTTGCTTATAAGTGAAAACAAGCAGTGTTTGACTCTTTGTTTCTGAGTGATTTTACTTAGGATAATGGCCTCCAGTTTCATCCATGTTACTGCAAAATACATTATTTCAATCATTTTTATGGCTGAGTAGTAGTCTGTGGTCTAATTATGCCACATTTTCTGTATCCAGTCCTTAGTTGATAGTTGACACTGTCTTTGCTATCATGAATAGTGCTGCGATAACCATACGAGTTTAGGTGTGTTTTTTAATATAAACGATTTCTTTTCCTTTGGATCGATACCCAGAAGTGGGATTACTGAGTAGAATGGTAGTTCTATTTTTAGTTCTTTGAGAAATCTCCGTACTGTTTTCCATAGAGGTTGTACTACTTTACATTCCCACCAACAGTATATAAGCATTACCTTTTCTCCACATTCTTGCCATCATCTGTTTTTTTTTTTTTATTGAGTCAGAGGCTCACTTTGTCACCCAGGCAGGATTGCAGTGGCGTGCTCATGGCTACCACAGCCTTGATCTGCTGTTCTCAGGCAGTCTTTCCGCTTCAGCCTTCTCAGTAGTTGAAACTGTAGGTGTGCACGGCCATGCCTGGCTAATTTTTTAATTTGTTGTAGAGAGGAGGTCTCGCCAAGTTGCTCAGGCTTGTCTCAAATCCCTGGGCTCAGGCAGTCCTGCCTCTGCCTCCCAAAGTGCTGGGATTACAGGTGTGAGCCTCCGTGCCCGGCCATTATCTGTTTTTATTTTTTTATTTTTTTTTTGAGTTGGAGTCTCACTCGGTTGCCCAGACTGGAGTGCAGTGGCCGATCCCGGCCACCGCAGCCCGACCTGCTGGGCTCCGGCGATCCTTCCGCCTCAGCCTTCCGAATAGCCGGAACTACAGGCGCGCGCTACCACGCCCGGCTAATTTTTTTGACTTATTGTAGAGATGAGGTTTCACCTGCCCAGGCGGGTCTTGAACCTGCGGGCTCAGGCAATCCACTCACCTCAGCCTCCCAAGGCGCGGGATTACAGGCTGAGCCACCGAGCCCGGCCCATTTTCTTATTTTTAATATTTTACTTTGCTAGTATCATAAACACCTTTGTATGGTATATAAATCTTTTTTCCAATAAAATAAGGTATATTTATTTTTGATGGCATAGAATGGATTTAGTTTTATTTTTTTCCCAATTTTTCTGTTTATATAGCAAACCTCGTTAATTTTGAACTCTTAAAGAAGAAAAGGTTTTCTTTTGTTTTTTTCAATGATGAATTTGGGAATGTTTCATATTTCTTTTTTTTAAACCTTCTTCACAATTGGTAAAGAAGAACACACAAATCACAACAGACTGTGTTCTCTGTGGGTGTTTTTGCGGAGCTGGTGTACATGTCAGAAAGACAGCTATAGTAAGGAGAGCACAAGCAGCAGTCTGAGGAGACCTTCGCAGTTCTCAACTTGTGTGCTGGTTTTGCCACTTTTCAGCTAATATTTTTTGAGAATTTGCTATATGCCAGGCAGTGTTTTATGGGCATTATAGCTCATCTGATCTTCAGATGATCCCTTTAGCTTTGTGCTGCTTGTATCTTTTTGTAGGGGGAAACTTAGGTAGATGGTGAAATCTAAGCTTTGAACCATTCTGCTACTCTAGCAAATGGAGATAGTATAGTTAATTACATAATAGGGCCAGGCTCGATGACTCACCCCTGTAATCCTAGCACTTTGGGAGACTTAAGCGAGAAGATGGCTTGCGCCCAGGAGTTTGAGACCAGCCTGGGCAACATAGCGATGCCTTGTCTCTATTAAAAAATAATAATAAATTTTACAAATTTTTAAAAAAGAACTTCTAAAAAAATGGACACATTAGTATAATTCTTGTGAGCAGTATTTTTGGCTTGTGAATGTTATGACCTTTTATTGCCGTTATATAACTTAGTTTCCTTTGCTAATCTTTGCTTTTCATCAACAGGTTGTTAAGAGAGAGGACATTCAGCAGTTCTTTGAAGAATTTCAGTCAAAAAAGAGAAGAAGAGTGGATGGGATGCAGTATTATTGCAGCTAAAGTGTTGTATGAAGCTTTCTCATTCAGGCCAATGAAAATGCCACTTCCTATTCTAGGAATAAAAGAGGCATATCTCATATTTGGTTCCCTTTCCGTCCTCCTCTTTTTTGGAGAGGCCTCAAGCTCCCATCATTCTCCTTAACTACAGTAGCCACAATGTTGATGCTGATTTCACAACCAGCATTCTTTATGACTCAGCTAATGCAACTCATTCCACAGATTTCAGCCCCCAACCCCCATATGCCCAGGGTTATTTGCTTATATGTTTTAAGAAGTTTGATTTGGTTTTGAGAGAGCAAATTGGTTTCTTTTGTAATGATTTGTTCTTTAAATCCCGAATGTATGTGCTTTGCCACAGAGCTGTTGTGCTTTGCCAGGACCACCTCTGTAGGCATCACAGAAGGTTCTCTTTCTGTCAGCTAGAACCTCTGTGGGTCCCCTCACCCTCTGATCTGGTGCCTTGGGCCAAAGCTTCCTCAAGCCTGGTCTCCTTCTGTCACATCCCTACTTTTTGGAGGTTTGGTCATGGCTTAGAAGGGGGGTATTGTTTTCTCTGGGCCCAGCCTCCAGGGTAGCCATGATCAGTAGTGTCTGGCCTGATTGTGTGTGTATGTCACAGGTAGGGAGAGTGACCGATGACAGGGTTGAGGAAGCAACCCTTTGTTACTGATTTTACTAATACATTTAAAGTGAAATTTTCACTCACAATTCTGCTGGCACTAGAATATTATAATTTCAGTACTGTAGTGCTCACTGGGCTTCCTGGAGAAAATTTGCCAGTATACTAGACCCTTTTTGCTGCCTAGAAAACAGACCGGGTGTCACCCCTGTGAAATCTTGGTGGTTTACGAAGTCCTCTGGATTTCTTTATATTATCAGGGATATTCTTAAGCATATATTTAAGAGGACCTATTTTGATATTGTTCTGTTATGAAAATGTTATTAGAACCCCAATAAATTATTCTTTTCTCCCTTTGAATCTGTGCTAAAGAAAAAAGATACTGACTTAACTTGCTTGTAGTGAGCAGGGCAGTGACTGCCCTATTTTGGAAGAAACAGACTCTGTGGAGGAGATTCCAAACAAGGCCCTAGGCTGCACGAATGATGAGTTTTCTGTATATAAATATTAATGTCCACAGCTGGTTCCCTAATGACTATGAGAGAAGATCTTCATGGAATGTTGAATAAAGCCCTTATATCTGAGGGGATGTCCCTTAATTGGTATGAAATCTCTTTAAAGCCCCTCAGGCTATGTGGAAAACACCTTTTAAATATAGAGCCCTCAGCTGCTCTCTCCCTCTGGAGGAACAGTGTCTTTCCTGATAGTAGGTGATACACTTTGAGGTTTGTTACCAAAAGCTTTGGGACTGTATATGAATATTAGAATTCCTTTTGTGTCCAGCGATCATGTATTCAAGTGCCCACCAATCCTGGGACAAGATGAACTAGGCCTACAAAAAGTCAAGGCCTCAAAGAAATGGCACAGCCCATGTTTTTTGGCATTTGTCCTCTTAGTTACAGATCTGCATGAAGAGGTGTGTGGAGCTGGAAGGTCTTGGGGCTTTGGGAGATGCTTGTGGCTTTGTGGAGAGGGCTTCTTTAAGAAGCTCAGAGTATCTTGAAGCTGTTTATCAGCAGATTGGGAACTCGTCCAAGTCTGAGGATGTTTTGAATACCTTCTACAAGGTTGCACTATTAGTGTACCATCATGTCTTGAGAGTTTTAATCGTTTCAAATGTCTGATTTAATTACCAGAAAGTTTCTTGCTTTCTGTGATAGGTCAGGACCAAGTCTCAGAGGGTAAAACATTACGTGCAGCATAATTGTACGAATCACTCCAGTGCTGATGGGCTTGTTTTATGAAAGGTACTGTTCCTTCTTTCACATTAACCAGAAAACCTCTTTTTTTACCTATTGTTCTCAACTAGTTTTCTTACCAACTGTATTGGGCCGTCTCTTCTTATATAGAGACTTCTAATATAGAGGCTGATTTTGGCCAACATATGACAGTTGATATTAATGCATGATTTATGCAAAACAAAAATATGATTAGTTGCTTTTAAGGAATTATGGCATTGTATGTGCATTTTTTTAGAAATTGTTACTGGACTTATAATTACATACTTAATTCCAATCAGGTTTCTGTAAAATTTAAATAAAGCCAATTCAAAATAGTTGCTTTCCAGATTGTTTTTAGTCATATTTAAGCCTACACAGCCTCCCTCTGCAGGTTTATAAGAAAATGAGTATAGCCAGGCGTGGTAGTGTGCACCTGTGGTCTCAGCTACTCGGGAGGCTAAAGTGGTAGGATTGCTTGAGCCCAATTTGAGGCTGCAGTGGGTATGTTGCACCTGTGAATAGTCACTGTCCTCTAGCTTGGGCAACATAGCAAGACCCCATCTCTTAAAAGAAAAAGTTATTTTAAGTATATTCTAACAACTATTCCTGCCGTGGGGTCTTGATCTCAAAGCAAAGCATAGGCACTTTTCTAGTTGTTGAGGAGTTTGTTCTCCTACTGTTTTATTTTATGTATGTATGTATGTACGTATTTATTTATTTTGAGTTGAGGTCTCATTTCACCCAGGCTAGAGTGCAGTTGCATGATCAAGGCTCACTGCAGTCTAGACCTCCCGGGCTCAGGCAATCCTCCTGTCTCAGCCTCTCAGGTAGCCGGGTCTACAGGTATGCACCACCACGCCTGGCTAATTTTTAAATATTTTGTAGAGATATGAGGTCTTACTATGTTGCCCAGGCTGGTCTCCAACTTCTGGACTCAAGCAATCCTCCAGTCTCAGCCTCCCAAAGTGCTGGGGTTATAGGTGTGCACCACTGCACCTGGCTACTCCTGCTGATTTATAAAATGTGCCCTGGCTACTCCTGCTGTTTTATAAAATGTGCCCTGATTTGAGGTCCCCAAATCAGAGCTCCTTTAACCCCCTGGCTTCACCATGCCTCCTGGGAGGGAGGTGCCATAATTCCTGGGGTCTAGATGAACAGCAGAACAAAGAAATGGGTTGGATTATGACCACTCACAACGCATTCAGGAACTGCTGTTCAGGAGAGAGGACTGGGAGCTCATACCCTAAGGAAGGTGTGAGGTGTCCACCTAATGGTAGCCATTGTTTCAAACAAAGACAAACCAAAAAGCCAGTGTAGAGGCCCATCTTTGGCCTCTTGCTTCCTTGGAGGAAATTCAGATTTGTAGTCATCACCTGCGGTGAGCTAAACTTAGGTGAATGAAGTGTTCTCTGCAGTCCAGGAACTGTGCTAGTAGCTAAAACTCAAGATTATCATCATCAATACCAGGAAGACTACAGTTCTCCCAGGTCCCTTAAAGGACACTATTGGAGCAGAAGAAAATTGAAAGAGCAGTCCACATGATTATAAGGGAACAGGAAGAGGGCCTGTCCAGCCCCCCATAGAAGGCCAGTGCTGTCTGGGGGACATGGGAAGTACAGGAAACCAACCTGGAAGAGCTCCCAGGAGCCAGGCAGGCCACCTCCTAGTTGGGTTATCTTAAAGCTGCTACCAAGCAAGCCTTGGTTTGAGGGGCAGCCAGCAACAATACCTACTGGTACCTCACTTCCTCCTCTGAACCATAGACAGGTGATTGCTCCATACTCCAATCACAGGATGCCTATATTGGAAGAGACCTGAGAAGTCACCCAGCCCCATCTCTCAGGACAGAAATCCTTCCCTCTGCAGGTGATCATACTGGGAGATAGAGGAGGAATGTACCTGCACTGGTCTATGTCTAGCCTCCGTGCTTCCATGCTCTTGTTGACAGTGCCCCATTTTTTTTGCCAGCTCTCTGTTCCTCCACCTCCCTACCATGTGATTGTGGGACATTGACAATGCTCCTATCCCAGTGGCAGCATAAGGCTTGTGAGCACTAGGGGAGTCAACCTCAGGAGGAAGTCGACACCCTGTAAGGAAGAGAGGAAGAAACCCGGTCTTTGGGCCTCCACCCATCTTTCATTGTGGTGGCTTGCCAGGGGCATCCCCTGCCTTATCTGAGATGGGGCCCAGGTGAGCCTCATGCTGCCCCTCTTCCTGGGTTCTGCCAGAAAGCCTTGTCAGCCTTTAGGGTGTGGTGGTGACAGGCAGAGGGATACTGGCACTCTCAGGGACCCCAGCTGTGGGAACCTGAGAGACACCCCACACCCAGTACCCAGTGCCTTCTTCAGCCAGCACCTCCTCCACCCACGCTGGCCCAGAGGAGAACACTTAGGGGTGGGCCTCTGCTGTGGGGGTCAGTTTCTTCTTGGGCACTTTGTCATTTCCAGCTGTGACTGGCTGTAAAATTCTGAGGCCCCAGGACAGCCACTCCCTGAAACCAGACCCCTTGACCTTCTCACCCATGCAGACTTACCCATCCCCAGGGCTTAGGCTCTTCCCATGAGCTTCCTGTACCCTTCTCATCTATGTCTGGTATTGTTACTCCTACAATGCTGTCTGTTTGAAAAGATGATAGTGGGGAAAATGTGGTTCAATTAAGGTAGTTAAACAAAAATATATATATATAAATTTTTTTTTAAATTTTGTAGAGACAAGATCTTGCTATGTTGTCCAGGCTGGTCACGAACTCCTGGCCTCAAGCAGTCTTCTGCCTTGGCTTCCCAAAGTACTGGGATTAAGGTGGGTTTTTTTGGTAATTATTATTATTTTGGTGGGATAATCTTTAATTTTCTAAAGATAGCACTAATAACTTGTTAGCCACTCTGCTTTTCCCACCTGCGCCTGGCTTAATGCTACTGCTAGCACCCGTAGCCACCCTTTCCTGGTGGTTGCCTACTGGGCCTGCGGGCACCTCCAGGCATGTTCCTTAGATGGTCACCTCCTTGCTTTGACATTCTAATGGGTGGTGCTCCTGAGGCTGAGGAGTGAAGATTCTTCAAAGCCAGGCTCTGCTGGGCCCCCCACGGGTGTCTCTTGGAAGCTGGCCTACCCAGACACTTCCACCCCAAGGGCCTGCATCACCTACTGGCCCCCATCACCCTGCAAGTATGAGGCCTCCAGGGAAGACATCTCTGTACCCTTGTTTTCCAAGTTGTGGCATTCTGGACTAGTGACTTGGTGGCACAGTGCTGCCCCCTCCCCGAGGGAGCCCCCAGCCAGAATGTGCATCCCTGGGTGATCAACTGACGTTGTCCTCATCATGGAACTGGAGTATTTAACCTGGTCCCATCCACACAGGTGTGTGGTGTAAACATGTTTGTGCTGTACAAAGACATGTTGGAGAGAGTGGCATGCCAGAGACATACAGGAGACACATAGCAGTTACCCATGTTTTGTGTTTATTTTTAACTAAGACTCCCCCCACCCCCTGTTTTCCTGTAGATTTGCTTCCTGTAAAGCAAGTACTTAGGACTCCTCCTCTGGTGAAATCCCATTCAAATGAATATCTCAAAGTAGGAGACACATCTATTTCAGATGCTTTGGGGCAGACAACTCTAGCTGTTCCCAGTCTGCAGTAATGACTTAGCAAGCGGTATGGCTTAGTATAGCTCATACTTTAGAGGATGGCAGTTCCAAAAAGAGCATAGATAAAAAAGAAGATGTTTACAGCACTGGGAAAAGTAAAACATATATTTTTGGACAGACTCATGCTTGTAATCCCAGCACTTTAGGAGGGCGAGGTGGGAGGGATTGCTTGAGGCCAGGAGTTCAAGACCAGCTTGGGAAACACAGTAAGACCTGGTCTCTACCAAAACATTAAAAATATAAGCCAGGTGTGGTGCATGCCATAGTTCCAGCTACTTGACAGTCTGAGGCAGGAGGATTGCCTGAGGCTGCAGTGAGTTGTAATCACACCACTACACTTCAACCAGCGCAAGTTTTTGGCTATTAATGAAAGAATGGGTGTCCTAAAAGCCTATGAGAGCAAGTAAGGTCAGGAGGTACTCCATTTGAGTCCGATGAAATAACAGACTTGAGTCTTCTTTGATGATCCTATGCTTCTCAGGTTTACCTTTTTTTGGGGGTGGGTTGGGGTCTCACTCTGTTGCCCAAGCTAGAGTGCAGTGGCATAATCATGGCTTACCACAGCCTCCACCTTCTAGCTGAGGCGATCCTCCCACCTCAGCCTCAGTAGTTGGGCCTACTAGGCGCATGCAACCATGCCCTACTAATTTTTTTTATTTTTTGTAGAGACAGAGTCTCAGTATGTTGCCTAGTCTGGTCTTTAACTCCTGGGTTCAAGCAATCCTCTCGCCTAGGTCTCTCCAAATGCTAGGATTACCATGCTGGGCTAATTTAGGTTTGCCTTTAGGGGAAAGTGAGCTGCCATGTTGCGAATGAAAGGACATATACCCAGCTGAGCACCTCAAGGCTCTGTTTTTCTTTCTGACAGAGGCCTTATCATTAACTTCTGTCTTGGTGGGCGGGACTAGGGCTTCCAGCCAGGCCCAATTAAGCTGGTAGGCTTATTGCCTTCACTGTGTAAGGAGGGAAAAGGAAATGACCTCTGACCTGGTTTTCTCACTAGCCTTTTACTTTGGAGCCTGCCGATGTATGTCAAGCTCCATGAGGCTTCCCATGCTTCTCGTGCGTATAAAATAGTCCTCAAGACATGGCATTCAAGGGTTTTAAATTCAGGGATTCTTTCAAACTAATAGTGGGTTTCTTTAAATCCACCTGGGACTGGGCAGAGCTGGCCCATATTAGAGTGTGTAGAGTTCCACACAAATAGTTTCTTTCCTATGCAACCAGTGCACGTAAGAGGGTGATTGTTGAATCATATGGTGAGACTTCTCTAGTTTGGGATAAGCAGTTCTAATTGTTGTTTTACTTTGCTTTTCTTCAGATTACAAGTGTTGCTGAACATTATTTTGTATGCTCGTTTGACATGTGTCTATCTTCTCTGGTGAGGTGTCTATTCAGATCTTTACACATTTTCAATCGACTTGTTTGTGTGATTCTTACTGGGTGTTAGAGGATTTGGGGGGTATATTTTGCAGACAAGTCTTTTCAGTTGATCTTCCCAGATGTTCTCTCTGAGTCTGTGGCTTGTTTTCAGTTATCTTGATAAGATCTTTCACAGAGTAAACATTTCAAATTTTAATGAAGTCCACATTATTAATTTGTTTTTATTTTTCAGGGACTGGCTTTTGGTATTATATCTAAAAACTTATCACCAAACCCAAGGCCATGTAAATTTTCTTCTGTAACTTTAACAACTTTGCACTTGAAAATTTATGTCTCTGGAAAATTTTGAGTGAATTTTTGGGTACTCTAGAAAGTCTGTGTCTGTTTTTATTTTTTGTGTACACACACACACATATATATATTTTTTTGAGTCAGGATCTCACTGTGTTGTCGGGACTGGAGTGCAGTGGCACACTCACAGCCATCTCAGTCTTGACCTGCTGGGCTCAGGTGACCCTTCCGCCTCAGCCTTCCAAGTAGCTGGAACTACAGGCACTCGCTATCATTCCTGGCTTATTTTTTAATTTATTGTAGAGACGAAGTCTCACCAATTTACCCAGGCTGGTCTCGAACCCCTGCGCTCAGGCAATCCTCTCGTCTCCACCTCCCAAAGTGCTGGGATTACAGGTGTGAACCACCACACCTGGCTTCCAATATTTCTGATTGTCTCATCACCATTTATGAAGCAGATTTTTCTTTCTCCATTTAATTGTCTTCGTCTATTTGACAAATTCAATCGGCTGTGTTTACACCGGTCTATTTCACACACTATTCTATTCCATTTACCTGTTTGTCTATCCCTTCACTAACATCACACACACTATTACTGTAGCCTTATGAGTATCAGATCTGGATGTGTAAGTTCTTCAGCTTTGTTCTTTTTAGTCTTACATCATCTATTCTAGTTTCAGAAACAGTTTAGAAACTTTCAGTGCCAGTTTCCAAAGCGATGGCCTGGAACATCCGGACCCTGAACTTCCGCGGTTCCGCAGGACTGCCGGGAGGGGGCGCCCGGGCACCGCCAAGCTGAGGCCGAGCGCCGAGCCGACTCTGACCCGCCCTCAGCGGCCGGCGTGCGCAGGGGGCGTCCCGGGGTGGACCGAGCCTCCTTCTCCCCAGCACCCGCCGGGAGAGGCCAGGCTGCGTCGCGACCTCAGGGAGGACGGAGCCTCCTTCTCGGGAGCCGCCGGGAGAGGCCCGGCCTCCTGGGCGGCGAGGAAAGGCGAGGGAAAGTGTCTGGCCCTGAGTGCCGCGTCTCCCCTGGTGTCATCTCCACACGTCCCCTCGGTGAGGCGCTGCTCGTCGTCATGGCAGGCCCAGGCGCCGTCCATGTTTCCGGGGAGGCCCCGGGACCGGGAAAGAAGTGCCGGGACCAGCGGCAGCCTTGGGGGGGAGGGGGCCGAGGGGGGAGGGCGGCGGGTGGGGGAAGGTAGAAGACGGGCCAGGGGCGGGTCGGGCTGGGCTGGGGTGGGGTGCAGGCGCTGGGCGGGGGCCACGTCGGGACGACGCGGTGGAGTGAAGGTCTGGGGGCAGGGTCGCGGTCCCGGCCAGGGAGGGGCAAGCGGCGAAGTCCCCCCGGCCTGAGCCCAGAGGAAACACTGCACCCTAAGACACGCTTTTGTTTAAGTTTTAAGGGTTCGTTTTTCTTACAGTGGCCAACTAGTGGAAACACTATTGGAAAACTGAAAAGTAGGCATATTACAACTTGCAGCATTGTTTAAGTTTAAATTTTATACCAAACCGTAATTTATTAAAATTCTCTTTTGTAGCATTATGGAAGTAAACTAATCTATAGCTTTTCTTGTGTTGAGAAAATCATAGTTAAATACCATTACGAATTTGTAATGGTACAGAAAAGAATGTCTGTATTATACACATTGACATTCTACATTGGATGAACTATATTAGCTTATATCAAATTTTGGTAGTAAATCATAAAGTGAAGACAGTCACCTCTTTTTCTATGTCTTGGCCATTTTGAGTAAAACAAAAATTTGTTAAAGGTCAGTTAACACTCTGAGGTGAGTTCGTATGGGGTCTTTTCCAGTGGGAGAGTGTTTTTTTTTTTTTTTTTTTGAGTGGGAATTTCACTCTGACACCCAGGCTGGAATGCAGTGGCATGCTCATGGCCACCCCAGCATTGTCCTGCTGGACTCCTGCGAGCCTCCAACTTCAGCCTTCCAAGTAGCCGGAACTACAGGTGTGTGCTACTGCGCCTGGCTAATTTTGGTTTATTGTAGAGACAGGGCTACGTCAAGTTGCCCTGGCTGGTCTTGAACCCGCGGACTCAGGCAGTCCTCTCTCCTTGGCCTTCCAAAGTGCTGGGATTGCAGGCTGAGCCACCAAGCCCGGCCACCAGTGGGAGAGTTTTAAGCATCATTCCAAGATTTTTTATGCTAATTGGTCTCTATATATTTTCCTTATTTTCGAGCCTGAGTTGTTAATGTGTATTCTTACTGGGAAATCTCTCTTTTCCTCTAGGTTCTAGTTTTATGCAATAGTTTTCTCTTTTTGTATTTTTAACTTCTCCCCTCTTATAAGTTTTCTACAAAATTCTTAATCCTGTTTACTTTTGCTATTCTTTCCATCAACAGGATTTTAAAAATATACTTCTTAGTTTATCTTGTTTTTGATTGAGGAAATTGTCATGTTTGACAGTTTCTCACAATTCACTGACAAAATTATTTTTAATTAGTTTCTGCTTAATAAGACTTATTTTGCAGTACCCACCTGTCAGTGGTATTGTTAAAAAATTATATATTTAAACACACACATACAAACACACTATGACACATATAACCTCTTCCACTTCAGCAAAATAGACATAGAGGAAACATTTCTCAAAATAATAAAGCTATAAATGACAAACTCATAGTCAGTGTCATCCTGAATGGAGAAAAATTGAACACATTCCCCCTGAGAACTGGAACAAGGCATGGATGCCCACTTTCATCACTATTCAATATAGTACTGGAGGTCCTAGTCAGGCAAGAAAAAGAAATAATGGGTATCCAAATTGGAAAAGAAAAATCAAACTATCTTTTATGCCAATGATATGATTTTATACCTAGAGAACCTGAAGACTTCTCCAAAAGACTCCTGGACTTGACACATGACTTCTGTAAAGTTTCAGGATACAAAATCAACACACAGAAATCAGTAGCACTGCTATAAACTGATAGCAACCAAGCTGAGAATCAAATCAAGAACTCAATTTTGTTTACAATAGCAGGCAAAAAGCTAAAATACCTAGGAAAATATTTAATCAAGGAAGTGAAAGATCTCTACAGGAATACCTATACAACTCTGATGAAAGTAATTACAGAGGATACAAATGGAGAAACATCCCATGCTCATGAATTGGAAGAATCAACATTATTAAAATGACCACACTACCCAAAGATTCAATGCAATCCCTGTCAAACTACCAATGTTATTTTTTCACAGAATTAGAAAAAAAAATCCTAAAATTCATATGGAACAAAAAAAGAACCAGAATAGCCAAAGCAATCCTAAGCAAAAAACAAAGCTGGGGGCATCAAATTACCTGACTTCAGATTATACTACAAGGCTGTAGCAACCAAAACAGCATGGTACTGGTACAAGAACAGATACATGGACCAATGGAACTGAATAGAGAATCAAAAAAAAAAAAAAAAAAGAAAAAAAGAAAAACCCCAATACCAACTGATGTTTGACAAAGTGGACCAAAACATACACTGGAGAAAGAGCACTCTATTCTACAAATGGTGCTGGGAAAATTGGGTAACTACATGCAGAAAAATGAAACTCAATTCCTATCTCTCCCCATATACAAAAATTAACTCAAGATGGATTAAAGATTTAAATGTCAGATCTGAAACCATAAAAATTCTGGAAGAAATCCTAGAAAAAACTCTTATGAACATTGGCCTAGGCAGAGAATTTAGGGCAAAAACCCCAAAGCGAATGCAATGAAAACAAAAATAAGTAAGTGGGACTTAAACTAAAAAGCTTCTGCACAGATAAAAGAAATAATAGAGCAAATAGGCAACCTACAGAACGGACGAAGATATTCACAAACCATTCTTCTGACAAAGGACTAATATCCAGAATCTACAAAGAACTCAAATAAGCAAGAAAAAAAAATCCCATTAAAATGTAGGCAAGTGGCGGAATCCAGACGCTGACACCAGGCCAGTCTGTCCTGGCAGCCCACAGCTGAACTCTGAGCTGAAAGTAGTACTGGATTGTGAGTGTAGGATGTGCAGACATGGAGAAGGATTCCCTCTGGGAAGGTACTCAGGAGTGTCAAGACTGCATGTCCAGGATGCCTTGCACTTGGGTTCTCCTTCCAGCTAGTTTCTCTCAACTTCCTGGCAACTCAAGACCTCCTAGACTAGCCAGAAACTCGAAGAGCTCACTTGTCAGAGATCCCGCATGTGCCACCGGTTTCTGCACATGAGCGGTCGATTTCCGCAGTACCCATTCTACCTGTAGGTAGTAGCTGTGTGGCCAGACCCCAAGTGCCTGGTGGCAGGGGCAGGTGATGGAGGCAGGATTAGCAGGAACCCCCAACAGCACTACCAGAGAGGATACCAGCATCTGACATGAAACACCCCAAGATAAAGGCGCCAAAAGACAGCTGGATCCCTATCTAAGAGGCTTGGAGAGACATCCTGATAAAGACTTATCAGATGGGGTTTTATTGCCCGATTACCCTATATTCTGAAGTTTGTTTTCCAACCTGACTCTGGCATAACATCACAACAGATAAAGAAGGACATAAAAATATTTTATGACCCTGCCAAGCTGTCTTTTGAGGACTCCCAGACCCTGGGCACCCTGTCCTCTACTAATTCCCAAAATTCCTTAGATTAGGAACTACAAATTACCAGTCAAGAAATTCTTAAATCTACCAATAACCTGCAAGACCTTGCTTGGAAATATTTCTCCCCCTCAACTCCCCAGGCCAAACCGATGAAAATCTCACATGTATATTGATTTATAGTTTCTGTCACTTCTGCCTCCTAAAATGTATATAACCAAATTATGATTCAACCACTCTGGGCATACATTCTCAGGACTTCCTGGGCCCAACGTCCTCATATTGGCCAGAATAAACCAACTTAAATAGAAAAAAAAAAAAAAAAGGGCAAATGACATGAACAGATGTCTGTCAAAAGAAGATATACAAAAAGGCAACAAACATGAAAAAATCTGCAGTATCACTCATCATCAAGGAAATGCAAATTAAAACCACAATGAATTACTATCTTACACCAGTCAGAATGGCCATTAGTGAAAAACAAAACAGATGCTGGCACAGATGTGGCGAAAAGGAACACTTACACACTGTTGGTGTGAGTGTAAATTAGTACAACTTCTATGGAAAGCGGTATGGAGATTACGCAAAGAATTAAAAGCAAATCTACCATTTGATCTGACAACCCCAATGCTAGGTATGTACCCTAAGGAACAGATACACCTGCACCTGCACCCACAAGTTCATCGCAGCATAGTTCACAATTGCGAAGATGTGGAATCAATCTAAATGCTCATCAACTGATCAGTGGGTAATGAAAATGTGACACACACACACACACACACACACACACACACACACACACACACACACACACACCATGGAATACTACACAGCCATAAAAAAGAATGACATCATTTCCTTTGCAGCAATATGGATAGAGCTGGAGATCATTATCCTAAGTGAACTGACTCAGAAACAGAAAACCAAACACTGCATGTTCTCACTTATATGCTCATATGTGGGAACTAAACAGTCACAAAGATGGAAATAATAGACACTGGGGACACAAATAAGGGGGGAGGGGGAAATGTGGGTCAGGCTTCAGAAACTACCTATGGGGCACAATTTTCACAATCTGGGAAATCCTTATCACCACACAAACTGTCCATGTAATGAACACATGTGTGCTCCCTGAATCTAAAATCTAAAAAAAATTTTTAAAAAAGACCTCTTCCAAATTTGGATGAAATTTTTCTAAGCAAAAGTTGTACATTTGTTTTAGGAGTTACAAACAGAATGGTGATATTTTAAAAATTCCAACTATTGATATTGCATGATGCTTAAAACCTTTTTTTCCCCTTTCAGTCAGGGTCTCTGCTACCCAGGTTAGAGTGCAATGGCATGATCATGGCTCACCGTAGCCTCCACCTCCTGGCCTCAGGAGATCCTCCTGCCTCAGCCTCCCAAGTAGCTGGGACTACAGGTGTGCACCACCACATCAGGCTAATGTTTTGATTTTTTGTGGAGACAAGATTTTGCTATGTTGCTCAGACTGGTCTCAAACTTCTGGGCTCAAGCAACCCTCCCATCTCAGCCTCCCAAAGTGCTGGGATTACGGTCATGAGCCACCGTACCTGACCTAAAACCATTTTAAATGAAATTTCTACAGGACTTAAATCATCAGATTGTTTAAAAGCTAAGTTAGTGGCAGCTTTTTGTAAATCAGATATATTTATTAAAATACATTTAGTCTTAGAAACCATATTCGTATACCTCATTAAAGTTTCATATTCATCAAAAAGTTACTTTCACTGTGAAAAAGGGAGTATAGGCTTTCTGGTAAGCATGCTGCTTTCTATATTGTCAGAGTTTTTGTTGGAGACTTATTAACAATTTCCCCTCTGTTCAAAATATCATTTTAAAAAGCACTAAAATTAGGCCAGGTATAATGGCATGCACCTGTAGACCTAGCTACTCTTGAGGCTGAGGTGGGAGGGTTGCTTGAGCCCAGGATTTCAAGGCTAGTCTGGGCAACATAGTGAGACTCACATCTCTTAAGAAACAAAGTACCAAAATCCTTTTGATTTCAGCATTTTGTATTTTTTTGAAATTATATATGTATTTATTAGTATTTGGCAAATGTTATTTTGTATGGGAAGTGCCCTTAACTGCATTATATCTTAACATCCATTGGGTACCTATAAATATTTATAGGGTAGTTTTTAGAACACAGATGAGAATTTCCTATGTTTGTGGACAAAAAAAAGTATATATACTTTGTACTATATGAGGGGGACCACCTCAAAACTGAAATTACCTTTTGGAGGGCAGATCCCTTGTAGTGCAGGCATCCCCCACTAAGTAAGTGTCCTAGGAACCCATTACCATGCAGTGTACCAGCAAGTGTTGTCGTGAGAGACTGTGTTTAGCTTCAGTGAATTTTTTTTGAAGATTCTTTCAATGCATTTGCCTATTTCATGATGGATGATTTATGGATGCACCTGCCTATACTGTGTTGAGTGTCCAGCAGTTTTTGACCAAAACCAGCCTGATTCCTGTTCCCTACCCTCCTTATTCCCCTGATCTCACCCCAAGCTACTTTTTGTGTGTGTTTGTTTAAACATGTAAGAATAAATACACAAATTTTTTTATAAATAAATTTTGTTTTTTGGTCCCCCTCTGTATTTTTTTTTTTTTTTTTGGAGTTGGAGTCTCACTCTGTAACCTAGGCTGGAGTGCAGTGGCATGCTCAAAGCCACCACAACCTTGACATGCTGGGCTCAAGCAATGCTTCTGCCGCAGCCTCCTGAGTAGCTGGAACTACAGGTGCATACCACCATGCCCAGTTAATCTTTTTTAAGTTTATTGTAGAGATGAGGGTCTCACCAAGCTGCCCAGGCTTGTCTCAAATCACTGGGCTCAGGCATTTCTTTCACCTCTCCCTCCCAAAGTGCCTGGTCTCTTCTCTCCCCGTATTTAAAAATGTTACCATATTTGGATTAACAGAAGCAGAAGTTTGACATATTAAATTAAGACTGAATAAAGTGAAGATTTATTTTAACTGTTTTAGGGAGGGAACATAATGGCTTCAACTTTTTCTTTTTTTTTAATAATCAATATTTTTTATTTTTATATTGTGGGGTACAGTTAAGGGTTAGGTATACAAATATGCTTCATTCAGGCACCCTTGTTGATAAGGGGTGTCTCCCTGTCCCCAGGCAGATATTGACTACCGTTAATCCCATCTCCCTTCCCCACCCCCCCATAGTTTCCCACCACTGTCAGTCCTTTTCTTATAGTATTACGTTGGATGTTCAAGGTCCACTATATGAGTGAGAACATGTGATACTCAGATCTTTGTTTCTGTGAGAGGTCACTCAGTATTATAGACTCTAGTT